>JAHHZJ010002967.1:0-68601 GCA_021437245.1 Aegilops speltoides | reverse complement strand
AGTATTTTCTGATTCACGCCATGAAAGCAGTTTGAGTACTTTTGGGTCCGACACGACTCCCAATGACAAAATTTTGACCGCTTTAGTGAACATCTCTCCATTCTATGGCGCCTTTGAAAGTACTTCACTTTCTCGCATGCTTTTTGCCCGATTGCCCTAAAATTTCTTGTCCTCTATAGAGGAGATATCGCTTCCACATATATATCGACCGATGCCAGAATGCCCTTTTGTTCTTGGCTTTCACGCCAGTGAGTTACAGATGCCATCCGCTAAAACAAAGAGAATAAGGCATATAGTCGCTGGATTTTCTTCAATTTACGGCCAAATGACATTGCCCGGATCATAGAGCATCCGCAGAAGGTACGCTTGTCCCTACTAGGGGGCTAATTTCTATAAGCAACATAATCTCTCGAATTTCCTTCAAAAGGAAGTGCCAATGGGTTCGTAAACTTGTCCGAAAAACAGCGATTTAATGATGTTCTTTGACTTTCAGGCAAAAAGTCCTGATTAAGACATACGATTTGAGGGTACTGGGCCGCCTGCAAGCGAGTATTATCTGATTCGCCATCCGCCGGGAGCCGCTTGAGTAGTTGTGGGTCCGACACGGACTCAATGACAAAATTATGACCGCTTTAGTGAACATCTCTCCATTCTATGGCAGTCCTTGAAAGTACTTCATTTTCTCGCGGCTTTTTGCCTGATTGCCTACAATTTCTTGTCCTCTATAGTGAGATATCATTTCCACATATATATTGACCGATGCCAGAATGCCCTTTGTTCTTGGCTTTCACGCTGCGAGTTACAAAGATGCCATTCGCGAAAAACAAGGAGAATAAGGCATATAGTCACTGGATTTTCTTCAATTTACGGCCAAATGAGATTGCCCGGATCATAGAGCATCCGCAGAAGGTACGCTTTGTCCCTACCAGGGGGCTAATGTCTATAAGCAACATAATCTCTCGAATTTCGCTCAAAAGGAAGTGCCAATGGGTTCGTAAACTTGTCCGAAAAACAGCGATTTAATGATGTTCTTTGACTTTCGTACAAAAGTCCTGCTTAAGGTCAGATTTGAGGGTACTGGCCTCCGGCGCAAGCGAGAGTATTTTCTGATTCGCCATGAGCAGTTTGAGTACTTTTGGTTCGACACGGACCAATGACAAAATTTTGACCGCTTTAGTGAACATCTCTATTCTATGGCAGTCTTTGAAAGTACTTCATTTTCTCGCGGGGTTTTTGCCTCGATTGTTCTAAAATTTCTTGTCCTCTATAGAGGAGATATCGCTTCCACATATATATCGACCGATGCCAGAATGCCCTTTTGTTCTTGGCTTTCACGCTGCGGAGTTATAGCATGGCATCCGCTAAAACAAGGAGAATAAGGCATATAGTCATGGATTTTCTTCAATTTACGACCAAATGACATTGCCAGATCATAGAGCATCCGCAGAAGGTATATTTGTCCCTACCAGGGGCTAATGTCTATAAGCAACATAATCTCTCGAATTTCCTTCAAAAGGAAGTGCCAATGGGTTCGTAAACTTGTCTCAAAAACAGCGATTTAATGATGTTCTTTGACTTTCAGGGCAAAAGTCCTGATTAAGGCCGATTTGAGGGTACTGGCCTCCCGCAAGCGGGAGTATTTTCTGATTCGCTAGGCCGTCGGGAGCCGCTTGAGTAGTTGGGGTCCGACACGACCAATGAGAAAATTATGACCGTTTTAGTGAACATCTCTCCATTCTATGGCAGTCCTTGAAAGTACTTCATTTTCTCGTGCGCTTTTTGCCTGATTGCCCACAATTTCTTGTCCTCTATAGTGGAGATAGCGGTTCCACATATATATTGACCGATGCCAGGAATGCCCTTTTGTTCTTGGCCTTCACGCGCGTGAGTTATAGCATGCCATCCGGCGAAAACAAGGAGAATAAGTGATGTAGGGTGGAACCCTAATTCATCGATCTTTCACGTTTGGTGGGGATCCTACAGAGGGAACACAAAGAACAAGCGGAAGCACAAGGGGAAACACGGGGAAAACGAGAGGGAATCACTCAACCAACAAGGAATTGAGCACACAAGTGCTAGATCACCACACACATAAGAGATCCACAAGATACAAAGTCAACAAAGGTAAGGATACAAAGGAACCGTTCATCTCCCGGAGGAGGCCTTGAATCCACAAGGGGATCTTCCCGTATAGGGGTCTTGAACTGATGGATCTTCCCAGACGGAGGTCCCGATCTCCGTGGAGAAGTACCGTGGATGAGCAAAGGCTCTCACACACAAATATGAGCTAATCCAATGCTAACCCTAGAAAGGATGAGGGATGGTCTATTTATAGTCTAGGTTCTCCAAGGGGTAAGTTGGGGCGAACGAGTACATGGGCTCGCCCAAACGCTGCACGCAGTGGGCGGTAGTACTGTCCTATGGGCGGTAGTACCGCTTGAGGTGCTTCAGCGTAGTACTGCCGGAGGGCGGTAGTACCGCTTGAGGTGCTTCAGCCGTAGTACCGCCTCGAGGGCGGTAGTACCGCCTCGCGCCTGCTCGATTCTCGGAGTTTGTCGGGTTCGGGCGGACGAGGGTGGATCTCGAGCGGTAGTGCCGCTGCTCGGCTTAGCGGTAGTACCGCTTGGCTTGAGCGGTAGTACCGCCGCCCCGACTCTGCAGCCTCCTCTCGCTCTTGATGTCCCTCTTGAGTCAGTAGCTTCTTCTAGGTTGACTCTTGGTACCTAAGCATGCATAGCATTTCCGCTTGAGGTAGTAACCATGTCTCATGTGAATCAAAAGGAATTGTGAGAGGAGTGATGTCACCTCGGTTTCAAGAGCTCTTGCTCGTGCTCGAGTTATAGGTCCTTGTGGGGTTGGATGTGTTGATGTAGAGTCCATGGGGATGATGGAAGGATGCTCCGCATCAATAAGGCATATAGCCGCTGGATTTTCTTCAATTTACGGCCAAATGAGATTGCCCGATCATAGAGCATCCGCAGAAGGTACGCTTGTCCCTACCAGGGGGCTAATTTCTATAAGCAACATAATCTCTCTAATTTCGCTCAAAAGGAAGTGCCAATGGGTTCGTAAACTTGTCCAAAAATAGCAACGAATGATGTTCTTTGACTTTCAGGCAAAAGTCCCGCTTAAGGTCAGATTTGAGGGTACTGGCCTCCGTGCAAGCGAGAGTATTTTCTTGATTCAGACGCCGCCATGAAAGCAGTTTGAGTACTTTTGGGTTCGACACGCATCCAATGACAAAATTATGACCGCTTTAGTGAACATCTCTCCATTCTATGGCGTCTTGAAAGTACTTCATTTTCGCAGCTTTTTGCCTGATTGCCCCAAAATTTCTTGTCCTCTACAGAGGAGATATCGTTTCCACATTTATATTGACCGATGCCAGGAATGCCATTTTGTTCTTCGCTTTCACGCGCGTGAATTACAGCATGCCAAACGGCGAAAACAAGGAGAATAAGGCATATAGCCGCTGGATTTTCTTCAATTTACGGCCAAATGAGATTGCCCGGATCATAGAGCATTTGCAGAAAGGTACGCTTGTCCCTACCAGGGGGCTAATGTCTATAAGCAACATAATCTCTCAAATTTCCTTCAAAAGGAAGTGCCAATGGGTTCGTAAACATGTGAAAAAACAGCGATTTAATGATGTTCTTTGACTTTCGTAAAAAAGTCCTGCTTAAGGTCAGATTTGAGGGTACCCGGCCTCCCGCGCAAGCGGGAATATTTTCTGATTCGCAAGACTCGCCACAATCTGTTTGAGTACTTGTGGGTCCGACACGGACTCCGAATGACAAAATTATGACCGTTTTAGTGAACATCTCTCCATTCTAAGGCTGTCCTTGAAACTACTTCATTTTCTCGTGCGCTTTTTGCCTGATTGCCCCAAAATTTCTTATTCTCTATAGAGGAGATATCCTTTCCACATATATATTGACCAATGCCAGGAATGCCCTTTTGTTCTGGGCTTTCACGCGCGTGAGTTACAGCATGCCATCCGGCAAAAACAAGGAGAATATTTTTCTTTGAAGGCAAAAACTAGGAGAATAAGGCATATAGCCGCCGGATTTTCTTTAATTTACGGCCAAATGAGATTGCCCGGATCATAGAGCATTTGCAGAAAGGTACGTTTGTCCCTACCAGGGGGGTAATGTCTATAAGCAACATAATCTCTCGAAATTCCTTTAAAAGGAAGTGCCAATGGGTTCAGAAACTTGTCTGAAAAACAGCGATGTATGATGTTTTTTTACTTTCAGGGCCAAAAAGTCCTGCTTAAGGCCGTATTTGAGGGTACTCTGGGCCTCCTGGTGCAAGCGAGGAGTATTTTCTGGACTCGCACGCACGCTCGCTCGCCATTTGGCAAGTGACACGTGCGACATCTACTTCACACACACAAAAGTGAATCATCTCCTTTACACGTGCTCACTTGACCCCTTCGAGGATGGCATACTACTTGACACTTCTCCCGTGTGCATGCATAGGTATTGTCGGAACTTCACGGACGAGGAGGAGGAGTGCAAGCGCCAAGGAACTACTACACCGTCCGCGAGGGAAGCGTGGAAGAGAAGACGGAAGAAAAGGAGAAGAAGACGGAGCGGCTGTAGGAGCCAGGCCGGACATCCGGACCGCCGTCCGGATCATCCGGGCTCAGCCGGATCATCCGGGTCCCCCTCCGGATCATCCGGATAATTGCGTCCAAGACACCAAGGCCTCATGTGAAGCCGGATCATCCGGCCCCCTCTGGATCATCCGACGATGGCCGGATCATCCGGACCCCATCCGGATCATCCGGCCTTGCTCATGCAGTAACATTTCGGCCAAGGCCCATGTACCCATTCGCCTCACTTACCCCTTCGCCCACTAGACTATAACAGACCTCCTCCTCCCCATTTCTAGGGGAAGCAAATATGATAGCTCATTCTTAGGTGAGCTTTGCTCCTACCTCTACTCTTGAAAGAGAGAGATTACCACTCCCATGGAGTTCAAGACTCCATGTGAGAAGATCCTCATGGATATCATCAAGACCCCCTTGTGGGAAGATCCATCTAGGATATCATCAAGACCTCCTCTTGGAGATGAACCTTACCTTGTATCTTTCCCTTTGTTGTTCATGTACCTTGTGATCTTGTGTGTTTGATTGTCTAGTGGATGTGTTATTTGGACTTGTTCTTGAGTGTTTCCCCTTGTGATTTCTCCCCATTCTTCCCCGTGTTCATCGTGTTCTTCGAGGGATCCCACTCCAAACGTGAAAGATCGTCGGTATAGGGTTCCACCCTACATCATATGGTATGATGAGCCACGTTGATCACGTTTTTGGAGCCCTTACCCCTCTTTTTCTAGCTTGATTTTGTTGATTTCGTCCTAAATCCGAAAATCCCCACCAAAAATAGCCCCAATTTTTTGTTGTGATTTGTTGGTTTGATGATGTTATGTTGATTTTGATCCGTGGATTTGCTTGGTTTCAAGTGGATCTAGCATTTCCCCAAGTTTCCCCACCTTCCATCCACGAAATCTCGTCAATTTTGACCCCAAAATCACCCATTTCCGCCAAAAATTTCGTCTCCACGAGCAAATCCCGAGCGGATTGACTTGCCCGGATCATCCGGACCTTCTCCCGGATCATCCGGACATCCCCCGGATCAGCTGGACCCTCTCCCGGACGTCCGGATAACCCACACGCCCGAATTCCCGAACCGGAGCTGACGAACCCGGATCATCCGGATGTACTCCCGGATCATCCGGACATAGCCCGGATGAGCAGGACCTCCTCCCGGATGTCCGTTAACTCCGACAATCGACTCGGCTGAAATCTTGTTTTGGCCTTAACTAATTCATCCGAACTCCGTTTTTGACGTTCTTTAGCTCGTTTTGAAGCTATTGAAATCCCCCATCCAACAAAAATACCACCAACATCATTTGACTCCATCAAATTTTTGAAAATTTGGCAAGTTTGCCTAGGCCTCCACCATATCATCCGTGATTACCACCACCGACTTCCGCAACCTAACCCATTTTGTTCCCCATTGCATATGTGGTTGTTTGAGTTGTGATTAGAGTCTCCTAAGGTGTTTCGCCACTTAGGGACGATTACTTTTCATCAACCACCACCTCCACTTTCGCATAACCTTGACCATCATACACTTCCACCAACCCAACTTAAACCAATTTTGTTTGAGCTTGTTTGAGTTGTAGCTTGTGTCTCCTAAGGTGTTTCGCCACTTAGGGACGGCAAATTCAACTCCGACTGTATAGCCCATCATTCCACTTCCGCATTGCCTAGTGCAACACCACCACCGCTTCCGCAACCACCATTTGACATTTGTCATTTGAGATTTTGAGTTTGCGGTTTTTCCGCTTCCTAAGGTGTTTCGCCACTTAGGGACGTAGTCTCCATCATCTTGGTATCTACACCAAGAACACCGCCACCATCATCGCAAAGGACGGTAACCTCGTGATGAGGACATCAATACCATTGTTACACCCACAGTCCCTACTGTTACATATACGGGACCAATTACTAGAGCTCACAAGACGCCAATTAAATTACTGTGTACTTCCGCTTTTTGGTAATGATTCTAATGTTCATGAGAATATGATGCTGCTTAAATTGGATACATTTGTTTTGCTTACAAATGAAGGGCCTAGCTTGGAGAAGGATGAACATTGGAGCAAGAACACGATGGAGTTGATGGCATGCTAAGGGGATCAAGAATGGAGTTACAAGTGATGATTTCAGACTTTGAAGCCACCATAAGGAGTGCATGAAGCCTTGGACGAAATATACAAGATGCCACTTCATAATATTCATCCATAGGCTATTCTAGGTGCTGCACACCTTATTATTGGGCCAGGCCCATGTAATTTCGAAATACATTAGTATAGGCTATTTTAGAGTCCGTATGTGTGGAGAAACAAGAGATAGGGTTAGTTTCGACCCTCCACCAAGGGCCACGAAATTCACCCCTCTTCCTCCATATATACAGCCCTTAGGGCACCGCTTAGACTTTGGGTTTTGTTTAGATTAAAAGTTCGCCATAGCTGCGACTTCACAGCATTTCGCTTGTGTTCAACGACTGCACAAAGGCGCCATAGAACCCCACCTTGATCAATAAAGCTTTCATCTTATATTCGCAATATCCAGATTGCAATCTCAGTTTCTTGCTTGTTCTTCGCTTGCTCGCAGGAAACATACCTTCGTGGTCAGGTTGATCGTGTTCGCGTGGTCAATAACCTCGGATTTGGTTTAGCGACATAAGGCGCGACGCCCTCGCACGCTCAGTAGTCGGATCGCAAAGTCGATTTCCACCCAAGCGTAAATCCACCATCTCATCGAAGACGGACACCGCCACGCCGCCGCACCATCATCATCATCGCTCGCCATCTACCACCACCACTTATCCGCCACCGCTCAATCTGATCCATATACCACCACCGCTGCCATATACCACCACCGCTGCTATATACCACCACCATATATCCACCACCAATATATCCACCACCAATCCGAAGTTCTTTGCATATTAGATTTGTTTTCGATCCATCTAATTTCCGATTAGTGTTTCCTTGTCCGAGTAGGTTTCGATTCCAGCAATCTTTGTCGTCCGTGAGAAGAGGTTGGATTCCAAAAAAGAAAAAGAGTCCGAAACCACCTCCGCTTAGGCCCAAAATTTTCCAAAACGCACGGACAAAAAAATTTTCTCGCTATCCTATTTTTAGGTGTTTCTAAGCTTATTGAGACAACAACAGAATAGAAAGTTTTTTGACCTGCTTCAGCTTTTGGGTCCAGGCATTTGAAAAAAAAATTGGTCGAAAAAATTTCGTGCCCATCCTGTCAGTTTGACCTGGGAAGAGTTTTGAGACACTCGCCATTATAGTGATTTTTCGCAAAAAAAAGCAGCGCAAAAAAAAAGAAGAGCGAATTTTTTTTTCAGAGTGTGCTTTTCCCTTGTTTACGCAGTAGCGCCATGATTTTGTTAGTGTTCTAGGCTCGCATCTCAGCACGGTTCAGCCTAGGACCAGCACAAGACTCGCTGCTGAGCGCTTATTCAACTTTGCATCTCTGATTTGATTATTGTCAATCTTTTGCTACCATATTATAAGCCTTCCCAGCTCCACATACATCTACGCTGTATGCTTGATTCTCCCTGTAATCGCTATAGCCAAGCTTTGAGAGTTTTGACTACAACGGTTGCCGATCACCGCCTGCTGGGTAAGAACTGTAAGAATTTGAGATTTGCTTGACGGATTTGTGACTGTCCACCACACCACCACCACCACTTCCTAGTAGTCTCAGAGGATCATATTCTTGTGTGTTTCTATTGTTGCTAACCATGGCAGGATCACAACCCGATGAGACTGATTGGGAGAACCTGACGAACAAACAGCTACATGATAAGTTTCAGCAAATGATGATTGGACAGGTGCAAGATGTGCTAAACAGATTTGACGAGGCCATGGAGAAGATAGATGGCATTGAGAAGACGCTTGAAACAAAGCTTGATAGCAAGTTTGATGAATTGCTCGCTGCTTTCCACAACCACCGCCGGCTGCACCTATCGCACCTCTGCAACGACAACAACCACGCCTCTTCCGAATCAGTATGGAGGAGCTCAGCGGTTCCTATTGAGCCAGACAAAATTCTGTGTCGCTGCTATCGCTGTTGGTGCTTTTTGGCTCCTGCTGCTGCTGCTGGTACCGACGAGGATGATTATGTGGGAGATTATGAGGATGAGGTTGATCAACATCGAACTACGCAACCACCAGCACCACAACCACCAGGTCGCCCACATGCAAATAATGGCAATGTTAGGGCTCCCTCAGTACGAGATCATGACCATCTCCCTAAACTAAAATTGAATATTCCACCATTTGAGGGTAGATATGTTCCTGATATATATCTTACTTGGGAGTTAGAAACTGAACAACGATTTACATGTTTACAATATCCCGAGGAGAGACGTGTTCCTCGCTGCTGTTTGTGCTTTCACTAGCTTTGCATGTGTTTGGTGGTCTGAACATTGTAGATTATATCCTGTTCCAGCTACTTGGGCTGCTTTGAAAACTGCTATGCGCATCTGGGTTCCACCATATTATCAACGTGAATTACTTCAAAATTGCAGCGCTTAAGACAAGGTAAAAATTCAGTAGAAGAATATTATCAGAATTACAAACTGGCTTGATTAGATGTGGTATTGTTGAGGAGAATGAAGCTATGCTTGCACGCTTTCCGGTGGATTAAATAGAGAGATTCAGACCATTCTAGACTATAAGGATTATAATAATATCACTCGCTTATTCCATCTTGCTTGTAAAGCTGAACGTGAAGTGCAGGATCGATGTGCATTGGCGCCGCACTAACTTTTCTCGCAGGTCGACCTTCATCATGGACACCACGTGCATCATCTACTTCCACTGCACCATCACCTCCTTCAGTGCCACCTCCAACCGTGATACAAGAAAGCAGGCACAACCACCACTATCTCGCCAAGAGCACACCTGCTGGCCTGCACAGAGCTCTTCTTCTTCCATGGCGCCAACAGGCACACAAGTGATATTATTTGTCGTCATGTAAGGGAAGAGGACATTTTATGAGAGAATGCAAATCTCAGCGCAGTGATGATTGCTACGAGGATGGTGGGTATGAGTCCGCTTAGTGACTATGATGAGGAGACTTTGGCTCTTATTACACATGAGGAACACGGTGGAGATGATTCTGATCATGAGACACAATACATGGCTGTCAAGATGCCGACAGGTATGAATGTTTAGTTGCTCAACGTGTTTTGAGTGTGCAGGTTACACAAGCTGAGCAAAATCAAAGGCATAATTTGTTCCATACAAAGGAGTTGTGAAGGAACGCTCTATTCAAGGCCATCATAGATGGAGGGAGCTGCAATAACTTGGCTAGCATGGAGATGGTGGAGAAGCTATCTCTCACCACAAGACCACATCCACATCCTTACTACATCCAATGGTTCAACAACAACGGCAAGGTTAAGGTAACACGTACTGTTCGTGTGCATTTTAGTATCTCTACATATGCTGATTATGTTGATTGTGATGTGGTACCTATGGAAGCATGTTCCTTGTTACTTGGTAGACCTTAGCAATTTGATAAAATTTATACACCATGGTAGAAACAATCAGATACTCTTGTTCATAAGGATAAAATATTACTTTGCTTCCTATGACTCCTGAGTCCATTTTGAAAGATGATATTAATAGAGCTAATAAAGCAAAATAGGAGAAAATAAGAGTGAAAATCAGATTGTGGCAAAAGAATTTGAGCAACACATGAAGCCTAATAATAAACCATCTACTGTTGCTTCTGAAATTAAATTGAAAAGTGCATGTTTACTTGCCACCAAATCTGATATTGATGAGCTAGATTTTAGCAAATCTATTTGCTATGCTTTTGTGTGCAAAGAGGCATTATTTTCATTCGAGGACGTGTTTTCCTTCTTTGCCCCTCGCTGTCACTAACATTTTGCAGAGTTCGCGACGCCTTTCCACAAGACGCACACCGGATTACCACCTATTCGAGGGATTGAGCATCAAATTGACTTAATTCCCGTGCATCATTACCCAACCGCACCATACCATACCAATCCAGAGGAGACGAAGGAGATTTTGCCTCAAGTACAGGAGCTGCTCGACAAAGGTTATATACGCCAATCCCTTTAGTCCTTGTGTTGTTCCTATTATTCTAGTGCCGAAAAAGGATGGTACGTCACGATGTGTGTTGATTGTAGAGGCATCAATAATATTACTATTCGTTATCGCCACCCTATTCCTAGGCTAGATGATATGCTTGATGAATTGAGTGGCTCTACAATATTCTCCAAAGTTGATTTATGAGTGGATACCATCAAATTCGTATGAAATTGGGAGATGAATGGAAAACAGCATTTAAAACTAAGTTTGGATTATATGAGTGGTTAGTCATGCCTTTTGGGTTAACTAATGCACCTACTACTTTCATGAGATTAATGAACGAAGTTTTACGTGCTTTCATTGACGATTTGTGGTAGTCTATTTTGATGATATACTGATTTATAGCAAATCTTTGGAAGAACATTTGGAACATTTACGTGTTGTTTTTAATGCTCTACGTGATGCACGCTTGTTTGGTAATCTTGGGAAGTGCACCTTTTGCACCGAATTTAGTATCTTTTCTTGGCTATGTTGTTACTCCACAGGAATCGGTTGATAAAGCCAAGATTGAAGCTATTGAGAGTTGGCCGCAGCCCAAAACGGTCACACAAGTGAGGAGTTTTCTTGGACTCGCTGGTTTCTATAGGCGCTTTAGAGAGATTTTAGCACAATTGCTGCACCTCTCAATGAGCTTACAAAGAAGGATCTACCTTTTGTTTGGGGTACCGCATAGAAGAAGCCTTCACGATATTGAAAGATAAGTTGACACATGCCCTTTACTCCAACTTCCTGATTTTAATAAGACTTTTGAGCTTGAATGTGATGCTAGTGGAATTGGATTAGAGGTGTGTTATTACAAGATGGCAAACCTGTTGCATACTTTTCTGAAAAATTGAGGGCCTAGTCTGAACTATTCTACTTATGATAAAGAATTATATGCTCTTGTTCGGACTTTAGAGACATGGCAACATTATTTATGGCCCAAAGAATTTGTTATACATTCTGATCATGAATCTTTGAAACATATTAAAAGTCAAGCAAAACTGAATCGAGACATGCTAAATGGGTTGAATTCATTGAGACTTTCCCTTATGTCATTAAACACAAGAAGGGTAAAGAAAATGTTATTGTCGATGCATTGTCTCGTCATATACTATGCTTTCACAACTTGACTTTAAAATATTTGGTTTGGAGACCATCAAAGATCAATATGTGCATGATGCTGAATTTAGCGATGTATTGCAGAATTGTAAAGAAGGTAGAACATGGAACAAGTTCGTCGTTAATGATGGATTTGTGTTTCGTTCTAACAAGCTATGCATTCCAGCTAACTTCGTTCGTCTTTTGTTGTTGCAGGAGGCGCATGGAGGAGGACTAATGGGACACTTTGGCGTGAAGAAGACGGAGGATATACTTGCTACACATTTCTTTTGGCCAAATATGAGACGAGATGTAGAGCGTGTTGTTGCTCGCTGCACTACATGTCAAAAAGCTAAGTCACGACTCAGTCCTCATGGTTTATATATGCCTTTGCCCGTACCTAGTGTTCCTTGGGAGGATATATCTATGGACTTTGTTTTAGGTTTACCTCGAACAAAGAAGGAGGGATAGCATATTTGTTGTCGTGATAGATTCTCAAAATGGCACACTTTATACCATGTCATAAAAGCGATGATGCTGTTAATGTTGCTGATTTGTTCTTTCGTGAAATTATTCGCTTGCATGGTGTGCCAAATACTATTGTTTCAGATCGTGATACTAAATTTCTTAGCCACTTTTGGAGATGTTTATGGGCTAAGTTGGGGACTAAACTGCTTTTTAGTACTACTTGTCACCCCGATGAGGACATGACTACCTTGGATAAGACCAAAATATTGCATACATGCTTATTTGTCGTGATTTCTAGTGCAAACTATTCAATAATCTATTTATGTTATCCAAACAAAAATACTTCACACACTTTTATGCTTTTGTCTAATTGCAGGTGTATGGGACATTTGTACAATCCACATATGAATATAAGGAAGAAAGAGATGTTTATTTGCTGTTCAAAAAGTCCTCTCACGTCACTTTTGGCCCAAGAGAAGATAGAGTCCAAGTCTCTCACGTTCTGGACTCAGATTCGGACTGCACAGACATACCTAACTCAAAACGTCAACAACTTTTTCATACGGACTCCGAATTGGGTGATTCTTTTTTTGTTAGAAAGTAGATTTCATGCTCTTTCCAGCACAATTGGAATCACCTTAAAATCCGTCCGGAGCGTTGATTTATGGACGAAACAATTTGACGCTGCAGTAGAATCCGAGTCAAACTACAAGTCCAGAGGTGTTACGTCACCTCCACTTGGGCCCATGAGCCTTGTACGACCTAGGGTTGGTTTTAGGCTGCCTTGGGACGTTCTCCCACCTCCTTGGCCGCCACCCCTTGCTCCTATATAAGTAGATCCATCTAGTAGCTTTTTCCTTGGGATTTGTTTAGTTAAAAGTTAGCCATTGCAACTTCGTACTTCGCTTGTGTCCAACGACCAGACCAAGACCGCCACGGATCCCCACCATTATCAATACTTCATATATATTCGCAATATTCAGATTGCTTTATCATATTCTTGCTTGTTCTTCGATTGCTTGCAGGAATAGACCTTCGTGGTCAGGTTGATCGTGTTCCAGCGTGATCAATAACCTCTCGGAGTTGGTTTAGCGATTGCTAAGGCGCAACGTCGTGCACGCTTGTAGTCGGATCGCCAAAGTCGCTCCACCAAATCGATAGTTATCATCTCATCGAAAGATCGACACCCCGCCTATCAAGTGGTATCAGTTTTCAGGTTGCTCGTGAGATTTTACAGTTTTTCATAGTTTAGATCGATCTGTCATTCATACCTATAGTCCATTAAAAAGCCACAAAAAAGTTAGATCTGTTCATCCTTTATCCAAGCCAGTCCGAGCCTTTGCAATTTTCTATTCGTTGCTTGCATAGTTGAATTATCGGTTGCATCGCCGTGTCGCTTGCTGGTCTTAGTGTCTAGTTCCTTTAGAGTTTCGAGATCTGTTCACATTAGTCATGCCGCCGCTGCATCATTATCCTTCCGCTGTCCACCATCCCATCTATTAATTTCACCACGTACACGCTACTGTTCATTGTCAAAATCATAGTTGAGGTCATTCACATCTTCGCCTGATCCAATCTGCATCTTATCTAGTTTGTCTTGGAAAGAGGGAGAAAAAAGAGAGAAAAAAGAGAGAAAAAGGAAAAAAAAAGAAAAGAGAGAGAAGAAAAGAAAAAAAGAGTGAGAAAAAAAGAGAGAAGAAAAAAAATCGGATCTATCTCGAATCAATCTCGTACCTGAATTCGGATTGAATCTGTTTTGTGTACTGTTCAGTAAAACAGGTGTATCTTCCTCATACGAAGTCCGCTTTGGCCCGTGAGTACTCAAATTGAAGCTAGAGATGAGCCGATCTAAATAGTTGCAGAAGCTAGTTCAATATTTGACACCTCAAAATCGGCTTCTAAATAGGTCTTTTGCCCTCTAAAGTTCGTGGACACAACTTGTTCCAATTTTTCATGCCAGTTTTAGAATTCTTTGACTCTCATATCAACTCGAATTGAGTGATTCTTTTGCATTGGAAAGCTTGAGTTAGTAGCATTATTTGAAAGAATTTATCAGAAAATTGGCTCAAACTTTTCAAGAGGAAAGTTGAGAGAGAGTTGTTGTATGTCCCGCTTGGTAGTTGTTTTTCATCATTATCTTCACCGCCATTGTGATCTTCACTTATATCTTGGTGTCAAGAGCTACTTAGTATCCTTCATTGATGCTAGTGTGCTACGCCGTGACCTCATTAGTGTTCTAGGCTCGCCTCTAGTCCGGTCTAGCCTAGGACCAGCACAGTACTGCCGCTGAGCGCTTATTCAACATTGCATCTTTGAATTGATTATTGCTAAATTTTTGCTACCATATATAGCCAACCCAGCTTCACATATTTCTACACCGTATACGACGCTCTCTGGCAATCGCTTTACACAATCTTCAGAGTTACTTGACACCGCTGGTTGCCTCGTCACCACCGCCGCATGGTAAGAACTTGTAAGATATTGATATTTGCTTTACTATGAGCACTTAACAACCACATCCTAGTAGTTCATAGGAACATTATTCTCGAATTTTGTTTCTTGTTTCTACTAATCATGACAGGTTTCGAGATAGAAGTTCTTGGACGATTTAACACATCTTCACCATCACGAGAGTTGGGACAACACACACAAGCACATGGCTAGGTTAGCTCTTTACCGTCATTTGACGGTAGATTTAATCCTGCTATTTATCTAGCTTGGGAGCTTGAAGTAGAACAAGTTTTTAGTCACCATGTTTTTTCTGAACTTGAGCGAGTACGAGCTGTCACTAGAGCATTTACTGGTTTTGCTTCTGTTTGGTGGAGTGTGCATTGTAAGAAAAACATTGATAACCAACCCACAACTTGGAAAGATTTGAAAGATGTAATGAGAAAACAGTTTTTCCCTCCTTACTATCGCCGTGAATTGCTTCGCAAATTTGAACAATTTAAACAAGGCAATAACACTGTTCATTCTTACTACCAAGAGTTCAAATCTTATATGCATCATTGTGACATAGAAGAATCTGAGGATGATACAATGAATAGATTTTTTGGTGGTTTGAACCATGATATTCAAGCAAGATTTCAGATATTCCTCATTGCATTACTGGTATGTATGTTCGTGCTTGTACCTTTGAGAGACAGCACAGGAGGATGCATTGGGTGACTACAACAACAACTATTCCAGTTCATGCTCACCACCGCCGTTGGTTCCTCCACCATTGCACCTACTAGAGCAGCCCCACCTCGGATTGTGAGCGACATCATCTCAAGAGTATGGTGCATTGTCTACGCTCTGCATTTACATCAGCTACGCCTTTGCATAAGGTAACAAAGAAGGTAATGATGATTTAACTTCACATGAGAATGATGCATCCCTAGTTAACTTGAATGCATCATGTGTTGAGTTACCTCGTGATTTGAGCACATCACCTATTTTAGAGAATCTTGAAACTGTCATGAATGCGCTATGTGATCAAACAACTGAAATACCAACAATTTTGAGTGCACCCATTGAATTAACTGTTGATGCAAAAGAATCAATGTTTAATCATTTTGATATGACCTCTAATCTTGGTGATGATTCTGTGTCGAATGACTCATTGCATGTTTGCTTATCTCAGTATGTTGTAGCATGTAAATTTGATTCAAATAAGGTTTATTCACCAATGTTGGGATGGTTTAATGATGAACATTGTCAATCTTTTGAAATAAATAAGAGCTTCACTTATATGTGCAAACTGAGTTGCAATATTTTCATGCCTCCTAGTTCTTGTGCTAATTTGTTGGCTTTAGATTTTATGAACTATGCAAGTTACTCATCTATTCATGTGTCATATATGCAAAAATCAAGGGAAGTAAAATGGATGACGATACATATACAACATGTACACCTTTGTCTCTTTTGTTAGCCACATTTCAGATTAAGCAACGCCGAGGACGGCTTTATTTTCAAAAAGGGAGGATGATGAGGACATGAGTACCTTGTATATGACCAAAAATATTGCATACATGCATATTTGTCGTGTGATTTCTAGTGCAAACTATTCAATAATCTATTTATGTTATCCGTAACAAAAATACTTCACACACTTTTGTGTTTTGTCTAATTGCAGGTGTATGGGACATTTGTACAATCCACATATGAAGATAAGGAAGAAAGAGATGTTTATTTGCTGTTCAAAAGTCCTCTCACGTCACTTTTGGCCCAAGAGAAGATAGAGTCCAAGTCTCTCAAGTTCTGGATTCAGATTCGACTGCACAGACATACCTGACTCAAAACGCCAACAACTTTTTCATACGGACTCCAAATTGGGTGATTCTTTTTTTGTTGGAAATTAGATTTCATGCTCTTTCCAGCACAATTGGAATCACCTTAAAATCCGTCCGGAGCGTTGAGTTGTGGACAAAACAATCTGACGCTGCACCAGAATCCGAGTCAAACCACAAGTCCAAAGGTGTTACGTCACCTCCACTTGGGCCCATTGGCCTTGTACGACCTAGGGTTAGTTTTAGGCTGCCTTGGGACGTTCTCCCACCTCCTTGGCCGCCACCCCTTGCTCCTATATAAGTAGATCCATCTAGTAGCTTTTTGCTTGGGATTTATTTAGTTAAAGTTAGCCATTGCAACTTCGTACTTCGCTTGTGTTCAACGACTGACCAAGACCGCCACGGATCCCCATCTTTATCAATACTTCATACATACTCGCAATATTTAGATTGCTTTCATCATATTCTTGCTTGTTCTTCGATTGCTTGCAGGAATAGACCTTCGTGGTCAGGTTGATTGTGCTCCGGCGTGGTCAATAACCTCTCGGAGTTGGTTTAGTGATTGCTAAGGCGCAACGTCGTGCACGTTTGTAGTCGGATCATCAAAGTCGTCTCCACCAAATCGATAGTTATCATCTCATCGAAAGATCGGGACACCCCCGCCTCTATCAGGAGGGGATCCTACGGAGGAAAACACGAAGAACACGCGGAAGCACGAGAGGAAACACAGGGAAAACGAGAGAGAATCACTCAACCAACAAGGAATCGATCACACAAGTTCTAGATCATCGAAGCACGAGTGATACATGGTCCAAAATCAACAAAGGAAAGATACAAAGGTAGCCGTTCTTCTCCCGGAGGAGGTCTTGAATCCACGAGGGATCTTCCCAGATAGGGGTCTTGAACTGATGGATCTTCTCCTAGACGGAGGTCCCGATCTCCGTGGAGAAGTACCGTGGATGAGCAAAGGCTCACACACAAATATGAGCTAATCCAATGCTAAGTCTCAAAGTGAGGAGAGGGGTCCTATATAGAGTCTGGGCGAGGGGCACATGGGCTCAGCTCAACACGCTGCAAGCAGCGCGCTGGCCGGATGATCCGGCGACGGTCCGGATGATCCGGCTGGTCCGGATGATCCGGTGGGGCCCGGATGGTCCGGTGCTCGCTGGTGACGGCGCAGGGTCGGACGTCCGGCCAGGGGTCCGGATGTCCGGCGGGATCCGGATGATCCGGCCGGGTCCGATGATCCGCTTCAGCGTGGAGGTTCTGCTGCTTTCGGTCGATGAAGCGGATCGTCCCGACCGGGTCCGGATCATCCGGCTCGTCCGGATCGTCCGCCTCCGTCCGGATCGTCCGCCTCCTTGGTCCTGGTTGCTTTCTCTCTCGCTCTTCACAGATGTCTTCCGCTCGATTCTCCTTGCTTCCTAGCCTCTTCATGGTCGACTCCTTGGTGCCCGAGTATGCATAGAGTTTCCGCTTGAGGTAGTAACCATGTGTCATGTGAATCAAGGAGAGTTGTGAGAGGAGTGATGTCACCGGTTTCAAGAGCTCTTGCACGTGCTCGAGTCATCGGTCCTTGTGGTGTTGTAGGTGTTGATGTAGAGTCCATGGGGATGATGGAAGGATGCTCCGCATCATATCCCTCCTTCAAAGGATCCGACCTCGGATCTAGATCTTCATCACCATGGAAAGGCGAGAGGTCTTTGACGTTGAAGGTGTCGCCACGCTGTACTTGTCGCTGGTAGGTCGAGCTTGTAGGCGCTTGTTGTTGTATCGTGCTAACACCTTGAAGGGTCCATCGCTCGAGGTAGAAGTTTGACTTATGCTCGCTGGGGAAGCGCTCTCATGGAAGGTGTAGCCACACGAGATCGCCTATGTTGAAGATCATGGGTTGCTTGTTGATGTTGAGCTTGGTCGCTAGTCGCTGTACTTGGCGCCGATGGTGTTTCTTGTATCTTCATGCATCTTCTTGATGTAGCTTGCACGGCACTTGCGCCGAGGTTTTTGTGCGCCTTGTAGAGGTAGAGGTAGGATGTCCAATGGGGACAATGGGTTGAAGTCGAGACGACCTCAAGGGGACTTGCCGGTCGTCGAATGTCTTGCGCGGTTGTAGGCGTACTCGGCGATGGTAGACACGCCCCACTCCTTGATGTTCTTCTTGATCAACACGCCAAGTAGAGTGGAGAGCGTCCGTTTGTCACCTCCGCTTGGCCGCCGGTTTGAGGATGGTATGCGAGGAGAACAAGAGCTTGATTCCGAGCTTGGCGCAAAGAGTTTTCCAAAAGTAACTCAAGAACTTGACGTCATGGGTCGGAGACGATTGACTTTGGTACTCCATGGAGGCGCAAGATTTCCTACAAAATAGATTTGCAATATGTGAAGCATCGCTCACCTTGTTGCAAGGAATGAAATGTGCCATTTTGGAAAATCTGTCCACAACAACAAACACGGAGTCCTTTCCATTTTGAGTTCTAGGCAAACCAAGTACAAAGTCCATGCTAATGTCTTCCCAAGGTTGATAAGGAATAGGAAGAGGCATGTAAAGACCATGAGATTGAGCTTTTGACTTAGCTTTATGCATGTTGAGCATCTTGTGGTGAAGCGTGAGACGCCTCAAACATCTTGGGCCAAAAGTAGTTCTTGGAGAGCGTGGCGAAGGTCTTGTCGCGTCCAAAATGTCCCATGAGTCCACCTCCATGAGCCTCTTGCAAAAGTAGCAAACGAAGAGAAGACTCGGTATGCAAAGTTTGTTAGCTCTCATAAGATAACCATCCTTAAGGTAATATTGTTCCCAAGATGTATGCGCCAAACATTTAGCATAATGAGGTGCAAAAGATGGATCACTAGCATACAAATCTTTGATGTGCTCAAAGCCAATAACATTCAACTCAAGTTGGGTGACAAGCGCATATGCGTGAAAGTGCATCGGCAACTACATTTTCCTTGCCCTTAATGTACTTGATCACATATGGAAAAGATTCAATAAATTCACTCCATTTGGCATGACGCTTGTTCAATTTAGTTTGACCTTTTAAGTACTTAAGTGTTTCATGATCGGTATGGATGACAAACTCATGAGGTCTAAGATAATGTTCCCAAACATGGAGGACACGCACTAAAGCATACAATTCCTTGTCATACACGGGATAGTTAAGTTGAGCACCGGAGAGTTTTTCACTAAAATAAGCAATGACTCGTTTTTCTTGCATTAAAACTCCGCCAATTCCTGTACCACTTGCATCACAATGGACCTCAAAAGTTTTGTCAAAATTGGGCAAAGCAAGAATCGGAGCATGAGTAAGTAAAGACTTGAGCTCATCAAAAGCGTTTGATTCCAAAGGTCCCCACACAAAAGGAGTATTCTTCTTACTCAAAGCATGCAAAGGAGCTGCGATAGTGCTAAAGTTTTTCACAAAGCGGCGATAAAAACCTGCAAGACCAAGGAAACTTCGCACTTGTTGCAAATTGGTGGGTTAGGGCCAAGTTTTAATTGCGTTGATCTTAGTTTCATCAACATGGACACCCTTGGAAGAGACAACGAAACCCAAGAAAACCACTTTGTCAACTCCAAAAGTGCATTTTTTCAAGTTGGCATAAAGACTTTCCTTTCGAAGCGTTTGCAAAACAAGCTTAACATGATCAAGATGCTCTTTCATGGTTTTGCTAAACACAAGAATGTCATCAAAGTAAACCACAACAAAGATTCCAATGTATGGACGAAGTACATGATGCATGAGACGCACAAAAGTTCCGGGAGCTTCCGACAAACCCATAGGCATAACCAACCATTCATATAAGCCAAATTTTGTTTTGAAAGCAGTTTTCCATTCATCACCCTCATGAATGTGGATTTGATAATAGCCACTTTTAAGATCAATTTTGAGAAAAGTTGGCTCCACTAAGTTCATCAAGCATATCATCTAAGCGAGGAATGGGATGCCTATAGCGCACGGTGATAGCATTTATAGGTCTACAATCGAGCACAAGCGAAAGTTCCATCGGGCTTAGGCACTAGAATAACGGAACGCACAAGGGCTTAAGCTTTCACGCACATGACCATTGTCGATTAGTTGTTGTACTTGCCGCTGAATCTCCTTGGTTTCTTCGGGATTGACACGGTAGGGAGCTTTGTTTGAAGTGGCGCCCGGTATGAGGTCGATTCGATGCTCAATGCCTCAAGAGGAGGTAGACCCGAGGTAGCTCATCGGGAAAACATCTTGAAATTCCTGCAAAGAGATTGAAACACCAAAGGTAGCTCATGAGTGGTGTTAGTTTTGGTTCTCCATCCTTGCACACAAGGACAAAGTGCATCACACTTGATGGGTTCTCACACACTTCTCTCATCTCATGTTTGGTGGCTAATAGTATGAGGTTTTTCTCTAGGCTAAGAGGCGCCAAATTTGGCTTGTGGCTCTCACTCACTTTTTGGTGGCTCACTTTCACTCTTCTCTCTTTGGTTGGTGGCTTGTTTGTCGGCTATCACTTGACTAGGAGACATGGGTCGAGGACATATTCTTTTCCTTTCATCTTGAAGCTATAGTGGTTTGTACGCCCATTGTGGTAGACACCACGGTCGAATTGCCATGGCCGACCAAGGAGGAGGTGGCAAACGGTCATTGGGACCACATCACACTCCAAAGTGTCTTCATATGCACCGATTTTGAAGGATACTTGGACCGATGCTCAACTCAGATAGTGCCGAGTCACTTAGCCATTGAACCTTGTATGGTTGCGATGCTTCTTTGACCAATTGGAGCTTGGAGCATAGTTCTTCGCTGCTGTTGTGGCAACTACCTCCATCGATGATGACCTTGACGGATCTCCCATTGATGCCGCCTTTGTGTGGAAGATGTGGCATCGCTGGTCTTCTTCTTGGTGATGTTGAAGTGTCAAGACTTTGGAGACAACAAGAGCGGGCTTGTATCTTCATCACAAAAGACTTGATCATCTTCATCCTCGTTGATGCGCTGGTGCATGGCCACTTGCTCAATAGCGCCCATTTCATCTTCACTCATTGAGTCGAGGTGCCATCGCTGCTTAGTATCATGGCACGCTTGTTGGTGCATTCATATGACTTGTGGCCTCGGCCGCCGCAAGTAAAACACTTGAAGGAGCTTGTCTTGACGGTCTCATCGGTTGAGTAGATGATGAAGCACGCGCTTGGAGTTGCTTGTAGTAGGAGGAGGACGACTTGAACTTGTAGAAGTTTTCTTGTAACTTGACTTGTCGTCGCTTGCTTGGAAAAGGCTTGGTTGATGTCGGTTGGAGTAGTTGTTGAAGCTTGGTTGTTGGAGAGGTCAGATGTCTTGGATGAGTACTTGGCATTTGAAGTCATCTTGCACTTGTCGCTCCGCCTTTGTAGCTTGATGCACGAGCTCAATGAGGTTGGAGTAAGGTTGAAGTCGGCGATCTTCTTGATGGGATGGTTGAGTCCATTCAAGAATCGTGCCATTGTTTGCTCATCATCTTCCTTGACATTGGCTCAATCATGGCAATCTCCATTTCTTTGTAGTATTCTTCAACGCTTTTGTTCCTTGCTTGAGGAGTTGTAGCTTCTTGAAGAGATCACGGTTGTAGTAGGTGGGCACAAAGCGTGCTCGCATGACATCCTTCATTTGAGCCCAAGTGGTGATTGAGGTTCACCTCTTGCTTGTCGGCGCCAAGGACTTGTTCCCACCATATGAGCACATAGTCTTGGAACTCAAGCGATGCCATAGCGATCTTCTTCTCTTCCTCATAGTTGTGCAAACGAAAGATTTTGTCGACCTTCAATGCCCATGAGAGGTACTCTTCGGGATCATTGGTTCCATTGAACTTGGGCATTGTGAACTTGAGCTTGCCATAGCGCTGTTCTTCATTGTGTTGAGGTCGATGTTGATGATGACGTTTTGTCGTGGAGGGTAATCATCCTCATGTTGCTCTTGGCGAGGAGGAAGTCCATGATCAACTTGCTCTTGTTGACCTTGAGGTTGAGGTTGAGTTTGAGGAGCTTGTGGAGGAGCTTGTTGGGCTTGACGCTATGCGCGCGTGGATGGTAGTTCCTCTCTTGTATTTCTTCTCAAGGGCTTCCTCTTGATTGCGCCTTTCGCGATTGCGGTTGGCGAGAGCTCGACTTGATGCTTGAAGGGCGCTGCTCCGCCTCAAGAGCTTGTGCTTCGTTGTTGTTGTTGAAGACGCTGAGCCTCGCGCCTTGTTGCTCTTGGTGTAGGCGCCGCCGTTTGTTCTTGTTGGTGGCGAAGACGTTGTCGTTTTGAGCTTGAGCAAATGCCATTTGGCTCGATTGAGGACGAGGAACTTCTTCATCAACTTGCTCTTGGAGATTCTTGTCGTAGCGGGTTGCGTAGATGCATGACGGTCTTGACGCTGAGCTCGACGAAGAATGTTCGATGACGGTGTACTTGTGTCGGAGAAGGAGTCGCCGGAGTGGCGACTTGAGTGGCTCCGCCTTGAGTGTGAAGAGGTAGAAGTACGCCGTTCACCAACAAGGCGCGGATCTCGCCCATTCTTGCGCGTTCTCTTTTCTTGCGCTACGAGTTTGTTGTCGAAGAAATCTCTTGTACGCTTTTTCGGAGAGTCGCAAGTCGGTGGAGAGGTTGTCGATGCGTTTCGCCATTGCTTGTTGCTCTTGATGGAGAGCTCGCTGCGCCAAAGAGGTGGCTCTTGGTGACGATGATGACATGTCGCCGCCTTGCTCGATGAAGAGTGGATTTGTAGAAGAACTTGGCCTATCCATCATTTCAAGCAAATTGTGAGTGGTAGAAGGAGAAGAATGAATACCAATGTACCTTTGACCGGTTGAAGATGAATCAAGTTCACTCAAATGCGGACAATGAAATAGCACTATTGGTACCGATCCTTGTCGATTCTCACACCTACACAAGGAAAAGCTTTTGGTGGAGCTTGGTTAGATGGTGGCACAAAATTTATTGCAATAGTTAGCTTGACTCAAAATGTTGAAGAAGATTCGCAAATTCAGATATGCAACAAGTAGACCAAGCAAGTAGTGGTACACGGAAACACACACGCAAATAGATAAATGGGATTGTGCAAACCAAAATGAGCCAAAATGTGGAATCCATTTAAAATGCTCTTGTTGCACAATACTAGAGAGACGCTAGCACGATTGCAATAATAGGCGGATACGGAGCTTGTGCACAACCTACTAGGCAAAATGCAACGATCTCTATCCCACGATGCTATATGTATGGTGTATCGGTGCAATGATCCAAGATGATCTTATATGACAATCTTAATGTTGTATGATGCTATGCTTGTTGCTTATAAGCTCTTTGCTTATCTTTCCTCTTTGCTTAAAAGCTTGAGTGGCTCTTTCTCTTGAGCTCTTTTCTTATGCAAACTTGACTTAACTAAGATAGCAATTGTGTATGCGATGACAACTTTGTGACACACAAGTTGATTCCTAGATATGCACCTCGATTGTATGTATGATATGGTGTATGCAACTAATGTGCACAAGTCACGCTGTCGGCAATACTCAATGGCTAGTCTCGTGGGTAAGCAACGCAAAAGATGGTATATGATGGCTATCAATGCAATTGCAAGGTATGACAAAGATGTCGCCGATGTTACCGTCTCAGAGCGAAGATGAGTAGCCACCAAAGTGAGCGCTTGTTGTTGATGTCACACCGCCTAAATAGCCAAACACAAGAGGACACGGAAATCTCACTCAAATTGTCGAACTCAAAATCGAATGGTAGTACGGAGGTTGAGTCTTGGGGTTTGGCAAGTGGAAATGGTGGTGGAAGGGTGGGAGGGTGTATGTGTGTGTGGTGGTGGTGGTGGATGGGGCTGCAGAATCTGCAGCTGGCAGAGGAAGCCGGATGATCCGGCCAGAGCCGGATGATCCGGCGAGTCCGGATGATCCGGACTTGGTCCGATGATCCGGCAGGTCAACGACGCACGGAACTGCTCGAAGAACTCAAAACGGGAGAAATTTGACGATTTCGGGATTTTGGGTGGATTTCGAGGGGAGAAGGTGGGGAAACACAAGATCCACGAAGTTACACAATCAATCCACGGATCAAAAACAACAAAACATCATCAAAACTAACAAATCACAAAAAATTTTGGGGTATTTTTGTGGGATTTTCGGTTTTAGGACGAAACAACAAAATCAAGCTAGAAATCACGAGGTAGGGCTCCAAAAACGTGATCAACGTGGCTCATGATACCATATGATGTAGGTGGAACCCTAATTCGCCGATCTTTCACGCTTGAGGGATCCTACGGAGGAAAACACGAAGAACACGCGAAGCACGAGAGGATACACGGGAAAACGAGAGAGAATCACTCAACCAACAAGGAATCGATCACACAAGTTCTAGATCATCGGCACGAGTGATACATGGTCCAAAATCAACAAAGGAAAGATACAAAGGTAGCCGTTTTCTCCCGGAGGAGGTCTTGAATCCACGAGGGATCTTCCCAGATAGGGGTCTTGAACTGATGGATCTTCTCCTAGACGGAGGTCCTGATCTCCGTGGAGAAATACCGTGGATGAGCAAAGGCTCACACACAAATATGAGCTAATCCAATGCTAAGTCTCAAAGTGAGGAGAGGGGTCCTATATATAGAGTCTGGGAGAAGGGGTACATGGGCTCAGCCTAACACGCTGCAAGCAAAGCGCTGGCCGGATGATCCGGCGACGGTCCGGATGATCCGGCTGGTCCGGATGATCCGGTGGGGCCCGGATGGTCCGGTGCTCGGGTGACGGCGCAGGCCGGACGTCCGCTGGTGGTCCGGATGTCCGGGGGATCCGATGATCCGGCCGGGTCCGATGATCCGCTTGAGCGTGGAGGTTCTGCTGCTTTCGGTCGATGAAGCCGGATCGTCCGATCGACCGGGTCCGGATCATCCGGCTCGTCCGATCGTCCGGCCTCCGTCCCGGATCGTCCGCCTCTCGTCCTGGTTGGCTTTCTCCTCTCCGCTTTTCACAGATGTCTTCCGCTCGATTCTCCTTGCTTCCTAGCCTCTTCATGGTCGACTCCTTGGTGCCCGAGTATGCATAGAGTTTCCGCTTGAGGTAGTAACCATGTCTCATGTGAATCAAGGAGAGTTGTGAGAGGAGTGATGTCACCTCGGTTTCAAGAGCTCTTGCACGTGCTCGAGTCATCGGTCCTTGTGGTGTTGTAGGTGTTGATGTAGAGTCCATGGGGATGATGGAAGGATGCTCCGCAGCTTTTTGACATGTAGTGCAGCGAGCAATAAAACGCCAACATCCCGTCGCATCTTTGGCCAAAAGAAATGTGTAGCAAGTACGCCCTCCGCCTTCTTCACGCCAAAGTGTCCCATTAGTCCTCCTCCATGCACCTCCTGCAACAACAAAAGACTAACGGAGCTAGCTGAATGCATAGCTTGTTAGAACGAAACACAAATCCATCATTAACGATTAACTTGTTCCATGTTCTACCTTCTTTACAATTCTGCAATACATCGCTAAATTCAGCATCATGCACATATTGATCTTTGATGGTCTCCATACCAAATATTCTAAAGTCAAGTTGTGAAAGCATAGTATAACGACGAGACAATGCATCAGCAATAACATTTTCTTTACCCTTCTTGTGTTTAATGACATAAGGGAAAGTCTCAATGAATTCAACCCATTTAGCATGTCTACGATTCAGTTTAGCTTGACTTTTAATATGTTTCAAAGATTCATGATCAGAATGTATAACAAATTCTTTGGGCCATAAATAATGTTGCCATGTCTCTAAAGTCCGAACAAGAGCATATAATTCTTTATCATAAGTAGAATAGTTCAAACTAGGCCCACTCAACAGAAAAGTATGCAACAGGTTTGCCATCTTGTAATAACACACCTCCTAATCCAATTCCACTAGCATCACATTCAAGCTCAAAAGTCTTATTAAAATCAGGAAGTTGGAGTAAAGGAGCATGTGTCAACTTAGCTTTCAATACCGTGAAGGCTTCTTCCCAAAGCGGTACCCCAAACAAAAGGCACATCCTTCTTTGTAAGCTCATGAGAGGTGCGCAATGGTGCTGAAATCTCACAAAACGCCTATAGAAACCAGCGAGGCCAAGGAAACTCTCACTTGTGTAACTGCTTTGGGCTGCGGCCAACTCTTAATAGCTTCAATCTTGGCTTTATCAACTTCAATTCCCGTGGAGTAACAACATAGCCAAGAAAAGATACTCGGTCGGTGCAAAAGGTGCACTTCCCAAGGTTACCAAACAAACGCATCACGAGAGCATTAAAAACAGCACGAATGTTCCAAATGTTCTTCCAAAGATTTGTTATAAATCAGTATATCATCAAAATAGACTACCACAAATCGTCCAATGAAAGCACGTAAAACTTCATTCATTAATCTCATGAAAGTACTAGGTGCATTAGTTAACCCAAAAGGCATGACTAACCACTCATATAATCCAAACTTAGTTTTAAATGCTGTTTTCCATTCATCTCCCAATTTCATACGAATTTGATGGTATCCACTACGCAAATCAACTTTGGAGAATATTGTAGAGCCACTCAATTCATCAAGCATATCATCTAGCCTAGCAATAGGGTGACGATAACGAATAGTAATGTTATTAATGCCTCTACAATCAACACACATACGTGATGTACCATCCTTTTCGCACTAGAATAATAGGAACAGCACAAGGACTAAGGGATTCGCAGATATAACCTTTGTCGAGCAGCTCCTGTACTTGACGATAATCTCCTTCGCCTCCTCGGATTGGTACGGTATGGTGCACGGTTGGGTAATGATGCACCGAATTAAGTCAATTTGATGCTCAATCCTCGAATAGGTGGTAATCCCGTGGCACGCCTTGTGGAAAGACGCCAGCTAACTCCCTGCAAAATGTTAGTGACAGCAGGGGCAAAGAGGAAGGCACGCCCTCGAATGAAAATAATGCCTCTTGCACACAAAAGCATAGCAAACAGATTTGCTAAAATCTAGCTCATCAATATCAGATTTGGTGGCAAGTAAACATGCACTTTTCAATTTAATTTCGAAGCAACAGTAGATGGTTTATTATTAGGCTTCATGTGTTGCTCAAATTCTTTTGCCACAATCTGATTTTCACTCTTATTTTTCTCCTGCTTTGCTTTATTAGCTCTATTAATATCATCTTTCAAAATGGACTCAGGAGTCATAGGAAGCAAAGTAATATTTTTATCCTTATGAACAAGAGTATACTGATTGTTTCTACCATGGTGTACAGAATTTTTATCAAATTGCCATGGTCTACCAAGTAACAAGGAACATGCTTGCATAGGTACCACATCACAATCAACATAATCAGCATATGTAGAGATACTAAAATGCACACTAACAGTACGTGTTACCTTCACCTTGCCGCTGTTGTTGAACCATTGGATGTAGTAAGGATGTGGATGTGGTCTTGTGGTGAGAGATAGCTTCCACCATCTCCATGCTAGCCAAGTTGTTGCAGCTCCCTCCATCTATGATGACGCGAATAGAACGTTCCTTCACAACTCCCTTTGTATGGAACAAATTATGCCTCTGATTTTGCTCAGCTTGTGTAACCTGCACACTCAAAACACGTTGAGCAACTAAACATTCATACCTGTCAGATCTTCAGCAGCCATGTATTGTGTCTCATGATCGAATCATCTCCACCGTGTTCCTCATGTGTAATAAGAGCCAAAGTCTCCTCATCATAGTCACTAGCGGACTCATACCCACCATCCTCAGTAGCAATCATCACACGCTGAGATTTGCATTCTCTCAAAAATGTCCTCTTCTTACAACGATTTACAAATAATATCACTTGTGTGCCCTGTTGACGCCATGGAAGAAGAAGAGCTCTGCAGGCCCGCAGTGTGCTCTTGGCAGATAGTGGTGGTTGTGCCTGCTTTCTTGTATCACGGTTGGAGGTGGCACCTGAAAGAGGTGATGGTGCAAAGGAAGTAGATGATGCACGGTGTCCATGATGAAGGTCGACCTGCAGAAAGTTAGTGCGCCGCCAATGCCCTGCCGATTCTGCACTTCACGCTCAGCTTTACAAGCAAGATGGAATAAACGAAAGTGATATTATTATAATCCTTATAGTCTAGAATGGTCTGAATCTCTATTTAATCCACCCAGAAAACGCAAGCATAGCTTCATTCTCCTCAACAATACCACATCTAATCAAGCCAGTTTGTAATTCCTGATAATATTCTTCACAGAATTTTTACCTTGTCTTAAGCGCTGCAATTTTTGAAGTAATTCACGTTGATAATATGGTGGAACCCAACGAGCACGCATAGCAGTTTTCAAAGCAGCCCAAGTAGCTGGAACAGGATATAATCTACAATGTTCAGACCACCAAACACATGCAAAGCTAGTGAAAGCACAAACAGCAGCAGGAACACGCTCTCCTCGGATATTGTAAACATGTAAATCGTTGTTCAGTTTCTAACTCCCAAGTAAGATATATATCAGGAACATATCTACCCTCAAATGGTGGAATATTCAATTTCAGTTTAGGGAGATGGTCATGATCTCATACCTGAGGGGGAGCCCTAATATTGCCATTATTTGCATGTGGACGACCTGGTGGTTGTGGTGCTGGTGGTTGCACGTAGTTCTGATGTTGATCAACCTCATCCTCATAATCGCCCACGTACTCATCATCCTCCTCGGTACCAGCAGCAGCAGTAGCAGGAGCCAAAGAAGCACCAACAGCAGTAGCTGCGGCACCAGAATTTTGTCCTGCTCAATAGGAACACGCCGAGCTCATCCATACCGATTCGAAGGGGCGAAGGTTGTCGTCGGGCAGAGGTGCGATAGGTGCAGCCGCCGTGCTTGTGGAAAACACGCGAGCAATTCATCAAACTTGCTATCAAGCTTTGTTTCAAACGCCTTCTCAATGCCATCTATCTTCTCCATGGCCTCACAAATCTGTTTAGCACATCTTGCACCTGTCCACTCATCATTTGCTGAAATTTATCATGTAGCTGTTTGTTCGCTGTGTTCTCCCAATCAGTCTCATCGGCTTGTGATCCTACCATGGTTAGCAGCAAATAGAAACACACAAGAATATGATCCTACAGACTACTAAGAAGTGGTGGTGGTGTATCACAAACCCGCAAGCAAATCTCAAAATCTTACCGTTCTACCCAGCAGCAAGGGTGATCGGCAACTGTTGTAGTCAAAACTCTCAAAGCTTGGCTATAGCGACATTACTAGGAGAATCAAACGCACGACGAGATGTATGTGGAGCTGGGAAGGCTTATAATATGGTAGCAAAAAAGGTCAGCAATAATCAATTCAGATGCAAAGTTGAATAAACGCCAACGACGGTATCAGTTGGTCCTAGGCTAGACCGCATAGAGACGCGAGCCTAGAACACTAACAAAATCACGGCGCTGCACGTAAACAAGGGAAAAGCACACTGGAATTTTTTTTCGCTTTTTTTTTGCGCTGCTTTTTTTTTGTGCTGCTTTTTTTTTTTGCTAAAAATCACTATAATGGCGAAAGTGTCTCAAAACTCTTCCTGTGTCAAACTGACAGATGGGCACAAAATTTTTCGACCAATTTTTTTTTCGAACGACTGTCGACCCAAAAACTGAAACGGGTCAAAAACTTTCTATAACGGGACTGTCTCAATACGCTTAGAAACACCTAAAAATAGGATAGCTAGAAATTTTTTTGTCCCGTATGCTTTTGGAAAATTTTGGGCCTAAACGGAGGGTGGTTTTTTTGGAAACCAACCTTTCTACGGACGGCAAAGATTGCTGAACCAAACCTACTCGCATAAGGAAACACGAATCGAAAACTAGATGGATCCCGAAAACAAACCTAATATGCAAGGAACTCGGATTGGTGATGATATATGGCAGCGTGGTGGTATATGGATACGGATTCAAGCGTGGCGGATAAGCGGGTGGTATATGGATACGGATTCAAGTGGTGGCGGATAAGCGGTGGTAGATGGCAGGGCGATGATGATGGTGCGGCGGCGGCGTGACAACTTATGACCAGAACTCGAAACTCTAAAAGACTAGACTCTAAGACCAACAACTAGACACGACGATGCAACCGCAAATTCAACAACGCAAATACAGAAAAGATTATGCAAAGGCTCAGATTGGTTCGGATATGATGAACTAACCCTAATTTTTTTTGGCTTTTTCGTGGACTGTAGGTATGAAGAACAAACTCGATCTAAACTACGAAAAACTGTAAAATCTCACCGAGCAACCTGGAAATCTGATACCACTTGATAGAAGCAAAGGTGTCCCGTCTTTCGATGAGATGGTGGATTCGCTTTGGTGGAAGTCGACTTTGACGATCCGACTACGAACGCAGCGAGGACGCCGCTACTTAGCAATCGCTAAACCAACTCCGAGAGGTTATTGACCACGCCGAGCACGATCAACCTGACCACGAGGGCCTGCTTTCCGCGAGCAAACGAAGAACAAGCAAGAAACTGAGATTGCAATCTGGATATTGCGAATATAAGATGAAAGCTTTATTGATCAAGGTGGGGTTCTGTGACGCTTTGTCCGGTCGTTGAACACAAACGGCACGCGGTTGCAGCTATGGCTAACTTTAATCTAAACAAAACCCAATGTTCAAACGACGCCTAAGGGCTGTATATATGGGGGAAAAGGAGGAAATTTCGTGGCCTTTGAAGGTGGGGTCCCAAACCAACCCTAACTCTTGTTTCCCCACACACGGACTCTAAAAATAGCCTATACTTAAGTATTTCGAAATTACATGGGCCCGCCCAATAATAAGGTGATGTAGCACCTAGAATAGCCTATGGACTAATATTATGAAGTGGCAACTTGTATATTTCGTCCAAGGCTTCATGCACTCCTTATGGTGGCTTCAAAGTCCTGAAATCATCACTTGTAACTCCGTTTGATCCCTTAAGATGCCATCAACTCCATGCGTGTTCTTGCTCCAATGTTCATCCTTCTCCAAGCTAGGCCCTTCATTTGTAAGCAAAACAAATGTATCCAATTTAGGCAGCATCATATTCTCATGAACATTAGAATCATTACCAAGAAACGAAAGTACCTGGTAATTTAATTGGCGTATGCGAGCTCTAGTAATTGGTCCCAGATATGTAACAGTAGGGGCCGGGTGTAACAATGGTATGTATGTCCTCATCAAAAGCTTTTAAGCAAAAGAAAGAGAGGAAAGAGCTTGTGTTAATAGCCATAGCATCACAATATATCATACGGTATCATATTTGATCATCTTGGATCATTGTGTGAGAAACACCGAACCATACATATATAGCATACTTGGGATAGAAAGTTTATCCATTCTGCATCTTATAGGTTGTGCACAAGTGTCGATCCGCTATTGAGCACTCGCGTATAGCTGCCTCTTGAGTTGTGCAACACGAGCTTTTCCGTGGATTCCACATTTTGTGCTCATTCCTTGGTTGCACGACCCCATTTATCTATCCGTATGTGTGTTTCCGTGAGCCACATATTGCTATTGGTCTACTTATTTCGCTTATAATTTGTGAATCTCTTTCAACATTATTGACTCTTGCTAACATTTTGCATCAAATTTTTGTGCCACTATCCTCACCGAGCTCTACCATAAGCTTTACTTGATAGGTATGAGTGAACAAGTGATAGAGGCAAAGGTGTCCCGCCTTTCGATGAGATGGTCGATTTCGCTTTGGTGGAGGTCGATTTTGACGATCCGACTACGAAGGCGAGAGACGCCGCTACTTAGCAATCGCTAAACCAACTCCGAGAGGTTATTGACCACGCCGAGCATCGATCAACCTGACCACGAGGGTCTATTTCATGCAGCAAACGAAGAACAAGCAAGAAACTGAGATTGCAATCTGGATATTGCTAATATAAGATGAAAGCTTTATTGATCAAGGTGGGGTTCTGTGACGCTTTGTCTGGTCGTGGAACACAAACGGCACGCCAAGTTGCAGCTATGGCTAACTTTTAATCTAAACAAAACCTAAGTCTAAACGGTGCCCTAAGGGCTATATATATGGAGGAAGAGGGGGAGAATTTCGTGGCCCTTGGTGGAGGGGTCCGAAACTAACCCTATCTCTTGTTTCCCCACACATACGGACTCTAAAAATAGCCTATACTAATGTATTTCGAAATTACATGGGCCTGGCCCAATAATAAGGTGACGCAGCACCTAGAATAGCCTCTGGACGAAATTTATGAAGTGGCATCTTGTATATTTCGTCCAAGGCTTCATGCACTCATTATGGTGGCTTCAAAGTCCTGAAATCATCACTTGTAACTCTATTCTTGTCCCTCTTGCGTATGCCATCATCTCCATGCTTGTTCTTGCTCCAATGTTCATCCTTCTCCAAGCTAGGCCCTTCATTTGTAAGCAAAACAAATGTATCAAATTTAGGCAGCATCATATTCTCATGAACATTAGAATCATTACCAAGAAACGAAAGTACCTGGTAATTGGTCCAGTATGTATAGCAGTAGGGGCTGTGGGTGTAACAATGGTATTGATGTCCTCATCATCCTCCCTTCTTGAAATGAAGTCGCCCCTCGATTTAAAGTTCATCTTCCTCACCCAAATATGGCTTCAAATCTGCAATGTTAAAAGTGGACTAACCCCAAAATCTACAGGCAGCTCAAGTATATATGCATTATCATTTACTTTCTCCAACACCTTAAAGGGACCAGCAGCACGTGGCATTAGCTTTGATTTATAAATCAGAAATCTATCTCACGCAAATGTAACCAAACAAGATCTCCAGGTGCAAACACAACATGTTTTCTACCCTTATCTCCAGCAAGTTTATATTTAGCATTCATACGCTCAATGTTTTCCTTAGTTAACTCATGCATTTTAAAATCAATTCAGCACGTTCTTTAGCATCAAAATTAACCTTCTCCAAGATGGAAGAGGCAACAAATCAATAGGTGCACGAGGTAGAAACCATACACAACTTCAAAAGGGCACATCTTAGTAGTAGAATGCAATGAACGATTATAAGCAAATTCAATATGAGGCAAGCAATCCTCCCACATTTTCTTATTTTTCTTTAGAACAGCCCTAAGCATAGTAGACAATGTTCTATTGACTACTTCAGTTTGTCCATCAGTTTGGGGGTGACAAGTAGTACTAAAAAGCAGTTTAGTCCCCAACTTAGCCCATAAACATCTCCAAAAGTGGCTAAGAAATTTAGTATCACGATCTGAAACAATAGTATTTGGCACACCATGCAAGTTTAATAATTTCACGAAAGAACAAATCAGCAACATTGATAGCATCATCGCTTTTATGACATGGTATAAAGTGTGCCATTTTTGAGAATCTATCCACGACAACAAATATGCTATCCCTCCCCTTCTTTGTTCTAGGTAAACCTAAAACAAAGTCCATAGATATATCCTCCCAAGGAACACTAGGTACAGGCAAAGGCATATATAAACCATGAGGATTGAGTCGTGACTTAGCTTTTTGACATGTAGTGCAGCGAGCAATAAAACGCCAACATCCCGCCTCATCTTTGGCCAAAAGAAATGTGTAGCAAGTACGTCCTCGCCTTCTTCACGCCAAAGTGTCCCATTAGTCCTCCTCCATGCGCTCCTGCAACAACAAAAGACTAACGGAGCTAGCTGAATGCATAGCTTGTTAGCACGGAACACAAATCCATCATTAACGACAAACTTGTTCCATGTTCTTCCTTCTTTACAATTCTGCAATACATCTTTAAAATCAGCATCATGTACATATTGATCTTTGATGGTCTCCAAACCAAATATTTTGAAGTCAAGTTGTGAAAGCATAGTATAGCTTATTTAGACAATGCATCAGCAATAACATTTTCTTTACCCTTCTTGTGTTTAATGACATAAGGGAAAGTCTCAATGAATTCAACCCATTTAGCATGTCTACGATTCAGTTTTGCTTGACTTTTAATATGTTTCAAAGATTCATGATCAGAATGTATAACAAATTCTTTGGGCCATAAATAATGTTGCCATGTTTCTAAAGTCCGAACAAGAGCATATAATTTTTTATCATAAGTAGAGTAATTCAGACTAGGCCCACTCAATTTTTCAGAAAAGTATGCAACAGGTTTGCCATCTTGTAATAACACACCTCCTAATCCAATTCCACTAGCATCACATTCAAGCTCAAAAGTCTTATTAAAATCAGGAAGTTGGAGTAAAGGAGCATGTGTCAACTTATCTTTCAATACCGTGAAGGCTTCTTCCAAAGGTACCCCAAACAAAAGGCACATCCTTCTTTCTAAGCTCGTTGAGAGGTGCAGCAATGGTGCTGAAATCTCTCACAAAACGCCTATAGAAACCAGCGAGGCTAAGGAAACTTGATGCGGAGCATCCTTCCATCATCCCCATGGACTCTACATCAACACATCCAACCCCACAAGGACCTATGACTCGAGCATCGCAAGAGCTCTTGAAACCGAGGTGACATCACCTCTCACAATTCCCTTTCAATTCACATGAGACATGGTTACTACCTCAAACGGAAATGCTATGCATGCTTAGGTACCGAGGAGTCAACCTAGAAGAAGCTACAGCTCAAGAGGGACATCAAGAGCGAGAGGAGGAGCTGCAGAGTCCAACACGAGCGGTACTACCGCTTCCAGCCAAGCGGTACTACCGCTGAGCCGAGCCAAAGGCACTACAGCCGAGATCCGCCTCACGCATACCGAACCCGACAAACTCCAGAATCGAATAGCGCCAGAGCGGTACTATCAGCCTCCCAAGCGGTACTACCGCTGAAGCACCTCAAGCGGTACTATCGCCTCCCGAAGCGGTACTACCGCTGAAGCACCCTCAAGCGGTACTACCGCCTGCCTGTGTAGCTGCCGGGCCGAGGCCCATGTACTCGCTTTCGCCCCCAACTTACCCTTGGAGAACCTAGACTATAAATAGACCATCCCTCATCCTTTCTAGGGTCAGCATTGGATTAGCTCATATTTGTGTGTGAGAGAGCCTTTGCTCATCCACCGGCATTTCTCCACGGAGATCAGGACCTCCGCTCAGGAGAAGATCCATCGGATTCAAGACCCTATATGGAAGATCCTCTGGATTCAAGACCTCCATCTCGGAGAAGAACGCTACCTTTGTATCTTTCCTTTGTTGATTTTGGACCATGTATCACTCTGCTTCGATGATCTAGACCTTGTGTGATTGATCTCTGTCGGTTGAGTGTCTCTCTCGCTCTTCCCCGTGATTTCTCTCGCGCTTCCAAGCGGTTTTCAGCTTTCCCCGTGAGGATCCCTCCAAACGTGAAAGATCGATTTCGATTAGTGTTCCACCCTACATCATATGGTATCATGAGCCACGTTGATCACGCTTTTGGAGCCCTACCCCGTGTTTTCTAGCTTGATTTTGTTGTTTTCGTCCTAAAACCCAAAATCCCCACAAAAATAGCCCCAAAATTTTTTGTGATTTGTTAGTTTGATGATGTTTTGTTGATTTTGATCCGTGGATTTGCTTGGTTTCGAGTCGATCTAGCATCTCCCCAAGTTTCCCTCTTCCATCCACAAAATCCATCGAATTTTGACCCTGAAATCACCCATTTCCGCCCCAAAATCGCGAAACAATTCGAGCAGCGCCGAGAAAATCTCGACCTCGAGCGGTACTACCGCCCTAGAGAGCGGTATTACTGCTGTGACCTCGAGCGGTACTACCGCCCCGCGAACGGTACTACCGCCAGGTCCCTCCCAGCCGAAATAGTCGAAAAATCCGACACGAGCGGTACTACTGCCCTTCCCAGCGGTACTACCGCCCTGGCCATTTCCAGATTTCTGAGTTTCACCATTTCCACCATAACTTCCACATCCGGAGTCCGATTTTCGCGTTTTTAGCTCGTTGAGTAGCTATTGACATTCTCCATCCACCTAGATAGGTTGCAACACCATTGGACACCATCTAATTTTCCCAATATTGGCATCTTTGCCTAGGGCTTTCACCACATCATACGCTATACCACCTCCACTTTCCGCTACCACCATTGTTGCCTTTTGTTCTTGAGAATTTGAGTTGTGGTTCCGTGTCCCATTGTGTTTCGGCTATATAGGTACGGTTCGACGTCAACATCACCACCGCTCATCTTCTCGATAAGGACTCATCATCGCTAAGGACGGTAACCTCCGATTTGACATCTTTGTCATCTCTCGCAATTGCATTGATAACCAACATAGCCCATCTTTTGCGTTGTTTACCCATCGAGACTAGCCATTGAGTATTGCCGCAACGTGACTTGTGCACATTAGGATCATACTCCATAGCATACATACCATAGCATAGGGGTGCATATCTTGAGATCCACTTGTGTGTCACAAAGTTGTCATCGACACACAATTGCTAGCTTGGTTCGTGAAGTTTGCATAAGAAAAGAGCTCAAAAGAGAAAGAGCCACCCAAGCTTTTAAGCAAAAGAGAAAGATAAGCAAAGAGCTTATAAGCAAGAACCATAGCATCATACTACATTAAGATTGTCATATAGGATCATCTTGGATCATTGCAATCAAATACCATACATATAGCATACTTGGGATAGAGATCGCTGCATTTTGCCTAGTAGGTTGTGCACAAGCTCCAGATCCGCCTATTGTGCAATCGCTAGCTGCCTCTCTAGTATTGTGCTACAAGAGCATTTTCGTGGATTCCACATTTTGGCTCACTTTGGTGTGCACAATCCCATTTATCTATTTATGGTGTGTTTCCGTAATTTCTACTTGCTTGGTCTACTTGTTACATTTGCGAATTTGCTAATCTTCTTCAACATTTTGAGTCAAGCTAACGATTGCAATCAATTTTGTGCCACCATCCTAACCAAGCTCCACCAAAAGCTTTTACTTGTGTAGGTGTGAGAATCGACAAGGATCGGTACCAATAGTGCTATTTCATTGTCCGCATTTGAGTGAACTTGATTCATCTTCAACTTCGTCAAAGGTACATTGGTATTAGTTCTTTCCTTCTACCACTCACAATTTGCTTGAAATGATGGATAGGCCAAGTTCTTCTACCAACCCACTCTTCATCGAAAGACGACGACATGTCATCATATCGTCACCAAGAGCCACCTCTTCGGCGCAAGAACGAGCTTCCATCAAGAGCAACAAGCAATGAGCTTAACGATCGACAACCTCTCCACCGACTTGCGACTTCCGAGAAGCGCATAAGAGATTACTTCGACAACAAACTCGACGCCAAGACAAGAAAGAGAATGATGCAAGAATGGACGAGATCCGCGCTTTGTTGGTGAACCGCGCATTTCTACCTCTTCACACTCAAGACGGAGCCACTCAAGTCGCCATCCGACGACTTTCTCCGACACAAGTACACCGTCATCGAACACTCTTCGACGAGCCACAAGATTAAGACCGCTATGCATCTCGCAACCCGCCATACGCACAAGAATTCCTAAGAGCAAGTGGATGAACAAGTTCCTCGTCCTCAATCAAACCAAGTAAGCGCTTGCTCAAGCTCAAGAACGACAACGCCTTCGCCGCCAACAAGAACAAGAACGAAGCGCCTACTAACACAACAACAACAAGACGCCGAGGTCCAACGCCTTCAACAACAACAACGAAGAACAAGCTTTGAGGCGAACGCGCCTTCAAGCATCAAGTCGAGCTATCGCCAACCGCAATCGTGAAAGGCGATTCAAGAGGAAGCCCTTCGAGAAGAAATCCAAGAGAGGAACTACCATCTGCAAGGCGCAACGCCAAGCTCCTCAAGCTCATCCTCCACCTCAAGGTCAACAAGAGCAAGTTGATGATGGACTTCCTCTCGCCGAGAGCAACATGAGGATGATTACCCTCCACGCCAAGAACGCCATCATCAACATCGACCTCAAAACAATGAAGAACATCGCTATGGCAAGCTCAAGTTCACAATGCCCAAGTTCAATGGAACCAATGATCCCAAGAGTACCTCTCATGGGCATTGAAGGTCGACAAAATCTTTCGGTTGCACAATTATGAGGAAGAGAAGAAGATCGCTATGGCATCACTTGAGTTCCAAGACTATGTGCTCATATGGTGGGAACAAGTCCTTGAGCACCGACAAGCAAGAGGTGAACTCCAATCACCACTTGGGCTCAAATGAAGGATGTCATGCGAAAGCACGCTTTTGTGCCCACCTACTACAACCGTGATCTATTCAAGAAGCTACAACTACTCAAGCAAGGAACAAAGAGTGTTGAAGAATACTACAAAGAAATGGAGATTGCCATGATTCGAGCCAATGTCAAGGAAGATGATGAGCAAACAATGGCACGATTCTTGAATGGACTCAATCACCCCATCAAGAAGATCGCCGACTTCCAACCCTACTCCAACCTCATTGAGCTCGTGCATCAAGTTACAAAGGCGAACGCTCAAGTACAAGATGACTTGGCACGCCAAGTACTCCTCCAAGATACACGGCTTCTCCAACAACCAAGCTTCAACAACTACTCCAACTTCGACATCAACCAAGCCTTTTCCAAGCAATGACGACAAGTCAAGTTACAAGAAAACTTCTTCAAGTTCAAGTCGCCCTCCTCCCATTAGCAAGCTTCAAGTCAATGGTTTCATCATCTACTCCAATCGATGAGATCGCCAAGACAAGCTCCTTCAAGTGTTTCACTTGCGGCGTCGAGGCCACAAGTCCTATGAATGCACCAACAAGTTTAACTAACATGATCCTCAACGACGATGGCACATACGACTCAATGAGTGAAGATGAAATGGAAGCTATTGAGCAAGTGGCCATGCACCGCGCCAGAAAAGGAGGATGAAGATGATCAAGTCTTTTTATGATGAAGATACGAAGCCCTCCTCGTTGTTCCAAGGTCTTGACACTTCAACATCAACAAGAAGAAGACCAACGATGCCACATCTTCCACACAAAGGTCGGCATCAATGGACGCTCCAGTCAAGGTCATCATCGATGGAGGTAGTTGCCACAACTTGGCAAGTGAAGAACTATGCTCCAAGCTCCAATTGGTCAAGAAGAAGCATCCGCAACCCTACAAGGTTCAATGGCTAAGTGACTCGCACTATACGAGTTGAGCATACGGTCCAAGTATCCTTCAAAATCGGTGCATATGAAGACACTTTAGGAGTGTGATGTGGTCCCAATGACCGCTGCCACCTCCTCCTTGGTCGGCCATGGCACTGGACTGTGGTGTCTACCACAATGGGCGACAAACCACTATAGCTTCAAGATGAAAGGCAAAGAATATGTCCTACGCACCCATGTCTCCTAGTCAAGTGATAGCCGACAAACAAACCACCAACCAAAGAGAGAAGAGTGAGAAAGTGAGCCACCAAAAGTGAGTGAGAGCCACAAGCCAAATTTGAGCGCTCTTCGCTTAGATAGAAAAAACCTCATACTATTGGCCACCAAACATGAGATGAGAGAAGTGTGTGAGAACCCATCGAGTGTGATGCACTTTGTCCTTGTGTGCAAGGATGGAGAACCAAAAACTAACACCACTCATGAGCTACCTTTGGTGTTTCAATCTCTTTTGCAGGAATTTCAAGATGTTTTCCCCGATGAGCTACCTCCGGTCTACCTCCTCTTCGAGGCATTGAGCATCGAATCGACCTCATCCCCGGAGCGCCACTTCCAAACAAAGCTCCCTACCGTGTCAATCCCGAAGAAACCAAGGAGATTCAACGGCAAGTACAACAACTACTCGACAACGGTCATGTACGTGAAAGCTTAAGCCCTTCCCGCATTGCCGCTTATACTTGTGCCTAAGCCCGATGGAAGTTTCCGCCAGTTCGATTGTAGACCCATAAATGCTATCACCGCGCTATAGGCATCCCATTCCTCTGTTAGATGATATGCTTGATGAACTTAGTGGAGCCAACTTTTCTCAAAATTGATCTTAAAAGTGGCTATTATCAAACCGCATTCATGAGGGTGATGAATGGAAACCTGCGCTCAAAACAAAATTTGGCTTATATGAATGGTTGGTTATGCCCATGGGTTTGCGGAAGCCCTCGAACTTTTAAAGCGCCTTATGCATCATGTGCTTAGACCTTATATTGGAATATTTGTTGTGGTTTACTTCGATGATTCTTCTTGTGTTTAGCAAAACCATGAAAGAGCATCTTGATCACGCGTTAGCTTGTTTTGCAAACGCTCAAAGGAAAGTCTTTATGCCAACTTGAAGAAATGCACTTTGGATCATATTCTCATGAACATTAGAATCATTACCAAGAAACGAAAGTACTGTAATTTAGTTGATGCATGAGCTCTAGTAATTGGTCCAAGATGTATATTAGGGGCTGGGTGTAACAATGGTATTGATGTCCTCATCAACAAGTTCGTACCAATTCCACTATTCTTTCATCTCACATTGAGTGACACGGAATACATCCTCAACTTTGGGAAAAGGTAACTGGTATTGTTTATCTCATTTCACTACCTCTACTACCGAGTCTTGTGATGGATAGGCAAGGCATTTCATCTTCGGTCTACAACAACAACGACGAGTTCGATGCCATGAACAACAATTCCGACGCCAAGATGCAAGCTAAAATGGAGGAGATCAAAGCCCTCATCAAGTCCTAAGCGTTTATCTTCCTCATCTTTGAGAAGACGCTGAAGAGCACATGCTTCCGAGCTACCATCTCCAAAGAAGATCACATCGCATCGACACCATCACCAAGAAGAACGGAAGGTCAAGAGCTCTACATCAACAAACGCCAATGACTTCACCATCTTGATGCGAGCATCCTTCCATCATCCCCATGGACTCTACATCAACACGCACAACACCACAAGGACCGATGACTCGAGCACGCAAGAGCTCTTGAAAACGAGGTGACATCACTCTCCACAATCTCCTTCGATTCACATGAGACATGGTTACTACCTCAAACGGAAACTCTATGCATACTCGTGCACCAAGGAGTCGACCATGAAGATGCTAGGAAGCGAGGAGAACTGGAAGCGGCAGCATGAAGACGGAGAGAAGAAAGCAGGACTCGAGAGGCCGGACGATCCGACGGAGGCTCCGACGATCCGGACGGAGGCCGGACGATCGGACAGAGCCCGATGATCCGGACTCGGTCCGACGATCCGCCATAAACGACCGAAGGCAATGAAGCTCTCCGGCCGACCATCCGGGTCTCGCCTCGATCATCCGACCCCGCCTGACGCCCGACCACTACCGACATCCGCCCTCGCGACCATCGTTGGCCCTCCGCTCATCCGTCCCCGCCTGGATCATTCACCAGCCGGATCATCCGGACTTCGGCCCAGATCATCCGCCAGCGCCAGGTGGCATGTTGGCTGGGCCCATGTACCCCTTCGCCTGCACTATATATATAGGACCCCTCCCTCACTTTGGGACTTAGCATTGATTAGCTCATATTTTTGTGAGAGCTTTGCTCATCCACTCTGTTATTTTCCTCGAGATCGGACCTCCGCCTAGGAGAAGATCCCCATCGGATACAAGACCCTCTGGGAAGATCCCCTCGTGGATTCAAGGCCTCCTCCGGAGATGAACGGTTCTGTTATATCCTTACCCTAGTTGACTATGTATCTTGTGGATCTATGTGTGTATGTTGATCTAGCACTTGTGTGATCGATTCCTTGTTGGTTGAGTGATTTCCTCGCTTTCCCCTGTGTTTCCCTCGGCTCTGTTCTTCGGTTTTCCCGAGGATCCCTCCAAACGTGAAAGATCGACAAATTAGGGTTCCAACTCACATCATATGGTATCATGAGCCACGTTGATCACGCTTTTGGAGCCCCTACCCCGTGATTTCTAGCTTGATTTTGTGGTTTTCGCCCTAAAATCAAAATTCCACAAAAATACCCCCAAATTTTTAGTGATTTGTTGGTTTTGATGATGTTTTGTTGTTTTTGATCCGATCTGTGTAACTGTGGATCTTGTGTTTCCACCTCTTTCCCTCAAATCCATCCAAAATCCCCGAAATCACAAATTTCCCATTTTCGAGTTCTTCAGTCGCTCCTTGCGGCAAGTTGACTGGCCTCGATCATCCGGATTCAAGTCCCGGATCCGGATCACGGATCATCCGGCTCCGGCCCGATCATCCGCTTCTCTCGGCCAAACTGCAGTTTTGCAGTCCACCATCCACATCCACCACCATCCACACATACATACATCCTCCCCACCCCATCCACCACCATTTCCACTCTTTCTGTTAAAACCTCCCCAACACTCAACCTCCGCATTCACCATTCAATTTGAGTTCGGCCAATAGAAGAGGCAAACCGACGGCCAAACGGAGGTGACGAACCGGACGCTTCCACTCTACTTGGCGTGTTGATCAAGAAGAACATCAAGGAGTGGGAAGCATGTCTACCCATCGCCGAAAGTCGCCTACAACCGTGCAAGACATTCGACTACCGGCAAGTCTCCCTTCGAGGTCGCTTCACGGCTTCAACCCATTGTCCCCATTGGACATTCTACCTCTTCCTCTACAAGGCGTACCAACCTCGACGCAAGTGCCCGTGCAAGCTACATCAAGAAGATGCATGAAGATACAAGACACGCCATCGGCGCCAAGTACAACGACTAACGACCAAGCTCAACATCAACAAGCAACCCATGATCTTCAACATAGGCGATCTCGTGTGGCTACACCTTCGCAAGGAACGCTTCCCCAACGAGCATGAAGTCCAAACTTCTACCTCGAGCCGATGGACCCTTCAAGGTGCTAGCACGCTACAACAACAACGCCTACAAGCTTGACATACCAGCGACAAGTACAGCGTGGCGACACCTTCAGCGTCAAAGACCTCTCGCCTTTCCATGGTGATGAAGATCTTGATCCGAGGTCGGATCCTTTCGAAGGAGGGATATGATGCGGAGCATCCTTCCATCATCCCCATGGACTCTACATCAACACATCCAACCCCACAAGGACCTATGACTCGAGCACGTGCAGAGCTCTTGAAACCGAGGTGACATCACTCCTCTCACAATTCCTTTCGATTCACATGAGACATGGTTACTACCTCAAACGGAAATGCTATGCATGCTTAGGTACCGAGAGTCAACCTAGAAGAAGCTACAGCTCAAGAGGGACATCAAGAGCGAGAGGAGGAGCTGCAGAGTCCAACACTGCGGTACTACCGCTCCAGCCAAGCGGTACTACCGCTGAGCCGAGCCAAGCGGCACTACCGCTCGAGATCCGCCCTACGTGCGCCGAACCCGACAAACTCAGAGGAATCGAACAGCGCCAGAGCGGTACTACCGCCCTCCCAAGCGGTACTACCAGCTGAAGCACCTCAAGCGGTACTACCGCCCTCCCAGCAGTAGTACTACCATTGCACCTCAAGCGGTACTACCGCCCCTGCCCGTGTGTGGCGTTTGGGCCGAGGCCCATGTACTCGTTTCGCCCCCAACTTACCCCTTGGAGAACCTAGACTATAAATAGACCATCCCCTCATCCTTTCTAGGGCCAGCATTGGATTAGCTCATATTTGTGTGTGAGAGAGCCTTTGCTCATCCACCGGTACTTCTCCACGGAGATCAGGACCTCCGTCTAGGAGAAGATCCATCGGATTCAAGACCCCTATACGGGAAGATCCCCTCGTGGATTCAAGACCTCCATCTCGGAGAAGAACGGCTACCTTTGTATCTTTCCTTTGTTGATTTTGGACCATGTATCACTGCGTGCCGATGATCTAGACCTTGTGTGATTGATCTCTTGTCGGTTGAGTGTCTCTCTCGTTCTTCCCGTGATTTCCTCTCGTGCTTCCGCGTGTTCTTCGTGTTTTCCCCGTAGGATCCTCAAGCGTGAAAGATCGGCGAATTAGGGTTCCACCTACATCAAAACTCCTCACTTGTGTGACCGTTTTGGGCTGCGGCCAACTCTCAATAGCTTCAATCTTGGCTTTATCAACTTCAATTCCTGTGGAGTAACAACATAGCCAAGAAAAGATACTCGGTCGGTGCAAAAGGTGCACTTCCCAAGGTTACCAAACAAGCGTGCATCACGTAGAGCATTAAAAACAGCACGTAAATGTTCCAAATGTTCTTCCAAAGATTTGCTATAAATCAGTATATCATCAAAATAGACTACCACAAATCGTCAATGAAAGCACGTAAAACTTCGTTCATTAATCTCATGAAAGTACTAGGTGCATTAGTTAACCCAAAAGGCATGACTAACCACTCATATAATCCAAACTTAGTTTTAAATGCTGTTTTCCATTCATCTCCCAATTTCATACGAATTTGATGGTATCCACTCATAAATCAACTTTGGAGAATATTGTAGAGCCACTCAATTCATCAAGCATATCATCTAACCTAGGAATAGGGTGGCGATAACGAATAGTAATATTATTGATGCCTCTACAATCAACACACATACGTGGACGTACCATCCTTTTTCGCACTAGAATAATAGGAACAGCACAAGGACTAAGGGATTGGCGTATATAACCTTTGTCGAGCAGCTCCTGTGCTTGGCGCATAATCTCCTTCGTCTCCTCTGGATTGGTGCGGTATGGTGCACGGTTGGGTAATGATGCACGGGAATTAAGTCAATTTGATGCTCAATCCCTCGAATAGGTGGTAATCCGGTGGCACGTCTTGTGGAAAGGCGTCGTGAACTCTGCAAAATGTTAGTGACAGCAGGGGCAAAGAAGGAAGGCACGTCCTCGAATGAAAATAATGCCTCTTTGCACACAAAAGCATAGCAAATAGATTTGCTAAAATCTAGCTCATCAATATCAGATTTGGTGGCAAGTAAACATGCACTTTTCAATTTAATTTCAGAAACAACAGTAGATGGTTTATTATTAGGCTTCATGTGTTGCTCAAATTCTTTTACCACAATCTGATTTTCACTCTTATTTTTCTCCTGTTTTGCTTTATTAGCTCTATTAATATCATCTTTCAAAATGGACTCAGGAGTCATAGGAAGCAAAGTAATATTTTTATCCTTATGAACAAGAGTATACTGATTGTTTCTACCATGGTGTACAGAATTTTTATCAAATTGCCATGGTCTACCAAGTAACAAGGAACATGCTTGCATAGGTACCACATCACAATCAACATAATCAGCATATGTAGAGATACTAAAATGCACACGAACAGTACGTGTTACCTTCACCTTGCCGCTGTTGTTGAACCATTGGATGTAGTAAGGATGTGGATGTGGTCTTGTGGTGAGAGATAGCTTCTCCACCATCTCCATGCTAGCCAAGTTGTTGCAGCTCCCTCCATCTATGATGGCGCTTGAATAGAACGTTCCTTCACAACTCCTTTGTATGGAACAAATTATGCCTCTGATTTTGCTCAGCTTGTGTAACCTGCACACTCAAAACACGTTGAGCAACTAAACATTCATACCTGTCAAGATCTTCAGCAGCCATGTATTGTGTCTCATGATCAGAATCATCTCCACCGTGTTCCTCATGTGTAATAAGAGCCAAAGTCTCCTCATCATAGTCACTAGCGGACTCATACCCACCATCCTCAGTAGCAATCATCACACGCTGAGATTTGCATTCTCTAGAAAATGTCCTCTTCCTTACAACGACGACAAATAATATCCTTGTGTGCCCTGTTGGCGCCATGGAAGAAGAAGAGCTCTGTGCAGGCCCGGCAGGTGTGCTCTTGGCAGATAGTGGTGGTTGTGCCTGCTTTATTGTATCACGGTTGGAGGTGGCACCTGAAAGAGGTGATGGTGCAGTGGAAGTAGATGATGCGCGTGGTGTCCATGATGAAGGTCGACCTGCGAGAAAAGTTAGTGCGGCGCCAATGCTCGTCGATTCTGCACTTCACGTTCAGCTTTACAAGCAAGATGGAATAAGCAGTGATATTATTATAATCCTTATAGTCTAGAATGGTCTGAATCTCTCTATTTAATCCACCCAGAAAAGCGTGCAAGCATAGCTTCATTCTCCTCAACAATACCACATCTAATCAAGCCAGTTTGTAATTCTGATAATATTCTTCTACAGAGTTTTTCCTTGTCTTAAGCGCTGCAATTTTTGAAGTAATTCACGTTGATAATATGGTGGAACCCAACAGTACGCATAGCAGTTTTCAAAGCAGCCCAAGTAGCTGGAACAGGATATAATCTACAATGTTCAGACCACCAAACACATGCAAAGCTAGTGAAAGCACAAACAGCAGCAGGAACACGTCTCTCCTCGGGATATTGTAAACATGTAAATCGTTGTTCAGTTTCTAACTCCCAAGTAAGATATATATCAGGAACATATCTACCCTCAAATGGTGGAATATTCAATTTCAGTTTAGGAGATGGTCATGATCTCGTACTGAGGAGCCCTAATATTGCCATTATTTGCATGTGGGCGACCTGGTGGTTGTGGTGCTGGTGGTTGCACGTAGTTCGATGTTGATCAACCTCATCCTCATAATCGTCCACATACTCATCATCCTCCTCGGTACCACCAGCAGCAGATGCTTGAGGAGCCAAAGAAGCACCAACAGCAGATAGCAGCACCAGAATTTTGTCCTGGCTCAATAGGAACACGCTGAGCTCGTCCATACTGATTCGGAAGGGGCGTGGTTGTTGTCGTTCTTGCAGAGGTGCGATAGGTGCAGCCGGCGGTGGTTGTGGAAAACGCGCGAGCAATTCATCAAACTTGCTATCAAGCTTTGTTTCAAACGTCTTCTCAATGCCATCTATCTTCTCCATGGCCTCGTCAAATCTGTTTACCACGTCTTGCACCTGTCCAATCATCATTTGCTGAAACTTATCATGTAGCTGTTTGTTCGTCAGGTTCTCCCAATCAGTCTCATCGGCTTGTGATCCTACCATGGTTAGCAGCAAATAGAAACACACAAGAATATGATCCTTGATGCGGAGCATCCCGGTCATCACCATGTCAAGAGTCCGTTTGGCAAGTGACACGTCGACCTCTACTTCTCATACATAAAGGTGAATCTTCTCCTTTACACGTGTTCACTTGACCCCTTTGAGGATGGTATACTACTTGACACTCCACTCGTGTGCATGCATAGGTATTGTCGGAGCTTCACGCACGACGAGGAGTGCAAGCGCCTAGGAACGCCTACACCGTCCATGAGGAAGCATGGAAGCGAAGCGGAAGAAGAAGGACCTGCCCAGTCCAGAAAGGGCGGTACTACCGCCCAAAGTAAGCGGTACTACCGCTCAAGCAGTACTACCGCCCATGAGTCCGGTACTACCGCCCTGCCTGCTCTTGCAGCCAGCAGGCCTTGGCCTTGTATCCTCTCCCACTTACCCCTTCGTGGCTTAGACTATAAATAGACCACCTCCACCTCCTTTCTAGGGTTAGCAAAGTGATAGCTCATTCTTAAGTGAGCTTTGCTCCTACCTATCTCTACTCTTGAGAGAGAGAGACCACTACTCCATTGGAGGCTAAGACCTCCATCTAGGAGAAGATCCCCCTGCGGATTCAAGACCCCTCTTTAGGGAAGATCCATCTAGGATATCATCAAGACCTCCTCTTGGAGATGAACCTTACCTTGTATCTTTCCTTTGTTGTTCATGTACCTTGTGATCTTGTGTGTTTGATTGTCTAGTGGATGTGTGATTTGGACTTGTTCTTGAGTGTTTCCCGTGTGATTCTCTCCGTTCTTCCCGTGTTCATCGTGTTCTCCGTGGGATCCCCTCCAAGCGTGAAAGATCGGCGAATTAGGGTTCCACCCTACATCATATGGTATCATGAGCCACGTTGATCACGCTTTTTGAGCCCCTACCCGTGTTTTCTAGTTTGATTTTGTTGTTTTCGTCCTAAATCCGAAAATCCCCACCAAATATAGCCCCAAAATTTTTGTGATTTGTTGGTTTGATGATGTTTTGTTGATTTTGATCCATGGATTTGCTTGGTTTCAAGTGGATCTAGCATTCCCCAAGTTTCCCTCTTTCCATCCACGAAATCCATCAAATTTTGCCCCGAAATCATCCATTTCCGCCCAAAATCGCGCCCGATTCGATCTGCGAAAATCCCGACACGGCGGTACTACCGCCTACAGAGCGGTACTACCGCTGAGAACCTCAAGCGGTACTACCGCCCGCGAACAGTACTACCGCTAGGCCCGTTCCACCGAAATAGTCGAAAAATCCCGACACGAGCGGTACTACCGCTCTCCCGAGCAGTACTACCGCCCTGGCCTGTTTCAGCTTTCCGAGTTTCACCGTTTTGCCCATAACTAATTCATACGAACTCCGTTTTGACGTTCTTTAGCTCGTTTTGAAGCTATTGACATCCCCATCCCGCAAAAAATACTACCAACATCATTTGACTCCATCATATTTTCTGAAATTTGGCATCTTTGCCTAGGGCTCCACCACAACATCCGCATAACCACCACCGACTTCCGCAACCTAACCCATTTTGTTCCTTATAGCATTAGTGGTTGTTTGAGTTGTGATTTGAGTCTCTAAGGTGTTTAGGCTACTTAGGGACCGTTGCTTCTTCATCAACCACCACCACCGCCACCACTTCCACATAACCTTGCCCACCATACACTTCCGACAACCCAACTTAACCCAATTGTTGTTTGAGCTTTTTAGAGTTGTGGCTTGTGTCTCTAAGGTGTTTGACTACTTAGGGACCGTGTGCTTCAACTCTTACACCGTGTATAGCCCATCATCCCACTTCCTCATTACCAAGTGCATACCACCACCGCTTCCATAACCACCATTTTGACATTTGACGTGTGAGATTTTGAGTTTGCGGTTTTTTCCGTTTCCTAAGGTGTTTCAGCTACTTAGGGACGAGTCTCCATCATCTTGGTATCTACACCAAGAACACCGCCACTCATCATCACAAAGGACGGTAACCTCGACGACACCTTTGTATATTCCCTTGCAATTGCATTGTTAACCCCTAGCCCATTTTGCGTTACTTGCCTATCGAGACTAGCCATTTGAGTATTGCCGGCAACGTTACTTGTGCACATTAGTGGTCCATACCTCCCATTGCATACATACCATATCATATTGGTATCATATCATCCATTGTGCCTCAAGTTTGTTCCCGCATATACACAATTGCTATCTTGGTTTGTGCATTGTACAAAAGTGACCATAGAGAAAAAAAAGAAAAAGCTTTTAAGCAAAAGAGAGCAAAGAGCTCGTGAGCAAGTGCCATAGCATCATACCCCATTGCACATAAGAGCCATACCAAAATCTACATCATATGATATCATGCTTGAGAGAAACACGGGAACCATACATACATAGCATACTTGGGATAGAAAGAATATCCATTTGCATCTTATAGGTTGTGCACAAGTGTCGTATCCGCCTATTGAGCAATCGTGCTAGCGTCTCTCTTGAGTTGTGCAACACGGCGTTTTCGTGGATTCCACATTTTGTGCTCATTCCTTGGTTGCACGACCCCATTTATCTATCCGTGTGTGTGTTTCCATGTACCTTTCATTGCTATTGGTCCATTTGTTTCACTTGCAAATTTGTGAATCTTTTTCAACATTATTGACTCTTGCTAACATTTTGCATCAAATTTTGTGCCACTATCCTCACCAAACTCTACCATAAGCCTTTACTTGTAGGTGTGAGTGAACAAGTCCGGTACCAATTCCACTATTCTTTCATCTCACATTGAGTTACACGGGATACATCCTCAACTTTGGGAAAAGGTAACTTGGTATTGTTTATCTCATTTCCTACTCACCTCTACTCGAGTCTTGTGATGGATAGGCAAGGCATTTCACTTTCGGTCTACAACAACAACGACGCGAGTTCGATGCCATGAACAACAACTACGACGCCAAGATGGACAAGCGCATGGAGGAGATCAAGGCCCTCATCAAGTCCTACAAGCGATCTTCCTCATCTTCGAGAAGACGCTCAAGAGCACATCCTTCCGAGCTACCACCTCCGGCAAGATCACATCGGCATCGACACCATCAACAACAAGAACGTGAAGGTCAAGAGCTCAACACCAACAACCGCTCAACGACTTCACCATCTCCCTTGGCATCTTCGCCAAGCGACTTCAAGGCATCTTCGCCTACGGACATATGGCATCTTCGCCAACAAGAACCTCAAGACTACACTCAAGAGGAGCTACCCAAGCTCAAGTCTGCGACTTCCACGAGCTACTACGACCTCGACACCGACCACAAGATTCCTTTCTATGGGACTCAAGAACCCAAGGAGTACCTCGAGTGGGAGCATTTGATGGACGACTACCTCAAGCTACATCAAGTTCCTCCCGAAGATCAAGTGAAGTGCGCCACAAGAAACTTCCATGACTACGCATTGGCATGGTGGCTTCACACACCTTCGGAGTACTACGACATGAGTTGGCCCAAGACGAAGAGAGCTTTACGGCGAGAGTTTGTGCCTCCAACCTACACGGAACAACTTCGACGCCAATTGGAGAACACCACCCAAGGATCCAAGTCCATTGACAAGTACTTCAAGGAGATCATGATTGCCTTGCGACGAGCAGGCGTGGGCGACCCCATGTCAATGAAGTTCCACTTCATGATGGGATTGCACAACGACATCTCCAAGACCATCTTCCTCGAGAACTACAAGTCCATCGATGACTACTACATTGGTGCTCTCAAGGCGGAACAAGAACTCATGAAGGCCAAGGCTTCTCCACCCCAAGCAAACTTCATGACCAAGCTCTCGACAAGAATGAGGCTAGTACCACCAAGATGTCCAAGCCCGATGAGCTCCAAGGCGATGCTCCCAAGTTCGACTTCACCACCACCCCTCTTTGTGGCATTGATGGTGCCGAGTCTATCACGACTCTTTTTCAAGGCGGTGCGGTGGCGAGTGCGACTCGGAGACCCTCAAGGACCAAGCTTTGGAGGCGGCGACAAGGTGGCGAGCAGGATGATGCTTCCATCTTTGGAGGCGGAGTGATGATATGCCATCTTGGCCTTCATCCATGGCGGCGGTGACGAGATGATCGAGCATGGGATTTTCCTTCGGTCACGGAGGAGAGTGATGATGTGCCATCTTGGCCTTCATCCACGCGACAACGACGAGATGGTTGAGCATGGGATCTTCCCTTGACCACGGCGACATATGATGACTTGAGTGACTTGTGCCACCATATTGAGAGTGAGAGTGACTTCACCACTAGCCCCATATATGATGAGTTGCCACAATTCCCATGTGAGGAGAGCCACAACCCCACCACTTGAGTGAGATGAGTGACTCCATCATACGTGAGTTTGAGTGCACCTATTTTGAGGGAGTGAGGAACCACCACATAGAGAGAGTGAGATAGTTGATAGGTCTTGTGAGGCCATTTGCATTTCTAACAACTTGACCTCTACCTCTATTGTGTCTTCTCGTTTGGTGCTAGGTCCCATTTATGATGACGCGCCGATCCTCGACGACTTCGTCCTCCCTTTGGACAAGACGATGGCCATGGTGGATTATGATGCACCCCCCACATGGTTCCATCAAGATGAAGGTGACCACCATTTGGTCTTTCCCACCTCACCTACACCACTTGAGTGGAATGACAAAGGTAACAAAGGTGACGGTGATGCTCTAGTCCCACTAGTGGACATTCTTGACATTGATTTCTTGCATGATGTTGATCCACCTATTGCCATGCTTCATGCTAGTATGATTTCCCCATGCGATGATTTGCCCATTTATGATGAGTATGATGATTCTATTGTGGAGTCTATTAGTTGTGATGCCATGTTACATAGGATTTCTTGTGACAATTCTTTAGGTCACATCATGTTTGATAATCCGCTTGACTTGTCATATGCTATGCATGAGATCCATCATATTTCTTATTTGCAATCTCTTCATAGTGACTATGCATATGCCATTAAAATAAACCCAATTTGCACATATGGCATAGATGACAAGCACATGGTTATTGGCATTTGTTTTTCTTGTGATGATATTGATATGCTCCTTTGCATCATTTATCTCATATGCCATGCCATGACCACCTAGCCGGATATGCATTGTTTTGGATGTTGTCCATTTTCTCCATATGATGTTTCCGATATTGCTCATGAGGAGGCCCCATAGTTTCCTCATACATGTTAGGGAATTTGATCCATCCCATTCATTGCATGATCCCCATACTTGTTTGCACCATATGCTACCCACGAATAAACATACTATTGATGTGCCATATACTTGCATTCTCAATTTGTGTCCCCATCTTGTCATACATAACAACTATTCTTTCATGATGGATGACATGTTCCTATACCATGCATCAAATTTCTTTGGCGATGCTTATCTTGTGCTAACTCACACGTGCTCATACACATCATGATGGATGATGTGTACATTTACCACGCCACACAATTTCTTTGGTTTGTGTCTCTTTTGTGTAGGTACCCATGAATACTTGTCAACCTCGCAATCCCACGAGTTGACAAAGCGAGCTTTAGAGAGCAACGATGAATTGGGATCACGTGGATTGTCTTTACCACCGTCCCCTTGGCGCAAGGACTACGCAAACTCCTCTACTTGGCTCTCCTGCGGCTATGGGCCATTTACCACTTCTCACATTATGCTCATTTTACGTGTTCACTTTGCATGCTATGCTTGCTTCTATGCCTTTGCCATGCAATTGTGACCCTTGCTTGCATCTACCCATGTTTCATCATTATGCTACTTCTATGTGTATTTGTATGCTTGGTGGAGATCCTTGTTGCTATTGCCATGTTTATCATGTGCCCCATGCTATTGTCCTCATATCTTGCTTTCATGATTGTGCTATGACATGTGAATTATTCATGCCCACTATTTGCACCAAGGACATGTTTGCCATGATTCATTCTAGTATGTCGCATCTTCGCACTACTAGCATACTTGACTTGATTGCTATGATTGCTTGCTATGTTGCATCACCCATGTTCCACTACTTGCTTTCTTGGGTTGATGACATATATGCTCATGCCTCTCACATGCGTTGTCTCTTGTGGCATACTTGCTCATCTCATGCGGTTGATGACAACCATCTATATGCTTTACACATGATTCATATTGCTCCGTGTCATATATCTCCATGTGTTGCCTCTCTCATGCTAGATTTGCCATGTATTGAGTGCAACAATGCTTATAGTCTTGCTCATGAGATTGCCCCATAGCATTCTCACACATGCTTGGAGATTTTGACATATTCCTTGTGAAGCATGCTTGTCTTACCTCTTTGCACCATATACCTAGTGCCTTGAATATCACCATTGTTGCATCATATTATTCATGCACTTGTGCTTCTAATGGTTATGTGCAAGAGAAGAGAACCATCATGATGGATGATGTGTTTGTCTACCATGTGCATCGTTCTTTGTTTTGTTGTGTGCATGCGTAGGATACTTGGACTTAATTTCGACTTCCACTTCACGTGAGTTGACCATTCGAGCTCTTGAGAGCGAGCCTCATACATTCTACCACGACTCGCTTCTATACGCTTGCTTGCGCTCGGCATTGTGAAGAATACACAAGGACATGCCTTCAAGGTGACATCTTTCTTGAGCATGGATATTGCGGATAATACTACTTATGTTGCTTGCCCCGTGAGACTTATTGGTCATCTTGGACCACTTGATGGCGCACTTGCTAGAGATCTTGCTTTGACTTGCCATTATCACATTCCCATGCATCATGATATATATGCCTTGTGTGTTGCATCCAATTCTTGGACTACTTGCTACTATAATATGGTTGGTTGCATCAATACCATTTCTTCACATATGCCATGTTCCTTTGGTTGTCACATGATTCACTTGATTGCCTCACACATGATGAACAATTGCTCTTTCTATTGTGTTGAGTGCCACACTATACTCACTACACCCTATGCACATTATGCTTGGATTGTCTTGCACTTGACCCATGTGTTTAGACATCTCATCTTATTTGGTGTTGTGAATGATTCATATGCCTACCATCGACCATTTGTCGAGCGCTTTATGCATGCTTGCTATGACCTTGAGGTGGATGCTTATGCTATGGTCACATATATTTGCATCTCTACCTCACATTTACATGATTGTCCCCATGATATCTTTGCTTGTGCTCAAATTATGTCCTTACATGCCATGTCACAATCCTTTGTCAAACCATATGCTATGCTTGATGACAACACTTGTTTGGTGAATCACCTCTTGAATGATTGGTTTTGCACTAATGCTAACCACATTTGTTTTTCCAAGTGTTTGTTTTCCTTGCTCATTTTGAAGGAATCCCAAGACGGTGCGACATTGGAGAGTGCCCATTGCGAGCTTGAAGACGACAAGTACTTGGTGAACGTCCACTTCTTCACGGCGAAACCATCTCTTTCCCATGGTGATTTGGTTTTCGATCCGAGATCGGATCTTTTCCAAGGGGGAGGGGATGATGCGGAGCATCCTACGGTCATCACCATGTCAAGAGTCCGTTTGGCAAGTGACATGTGCGACCTCTACTTCTCATACATAAAGGTGAATCTTCTCCTTTACACGTGTTCACTTGACCCCTTTGAGGATGGTATACTACTTGACACTCCACTCGTGTGCATGCATAGGTATTGTCGGAGCTTCACGCACGACGAGGAGTGCAAGCGCCTAGGAACGCCTACACCGTCCGCGAGGGAAGCATGGAAGCGAAGACGGAAGAAGAAGGACCTGCCCAGTCCAGAAAGGGCGGTACTACCGCCCAAAGTAAGCGGTACTACCGCTCAAGCGGTACTACCGCCCATGAGTCCGGTACTACCGCCCTGCCTGTGCGCAGCCGCGGGCCTTTGGCCTTGTATCCCTCTCCCACTTACCCCTTCGTGGCTTAGACTATAAATAGACCACCTCCACCTCCTTTCTAGGGTTAGCAAAGTGATAGCTCATTCTTAAGTGAGCTTTGCTCCTACCTATCTCTACTCTTGAGAGAGAGAGACCACTACTCCATTGGAGGCTAAGACCTCCATCTAGGAGAAGATCCCCCTGCGGATTCAAGACCCCTCTTTAGGGAAGATCCATCTAGGATATCATCAAGACCTCCTCTTGGAGATGAACCTTACCTTGTATCTTTCCCTTTGTTGTTCATGTACCTTGTGATCTTGTGTGTTTGATTGTCTAGTGGATGTGTGATTTGGACTTGTTCTTGAGTGTTTCCCCGTGTGATTCTCTCCGTTCTTCCCCGTGTTCATCGTGTTCTCCGTAGGATCCCCTCCAAACGTGAAAGATCGACGAATTAGGGTTCCACCCTACATCAATCCTACAGACTACTAAGAAGTGGTGGTGGTGTATCACAAACCCGTCAAGCAAATCTCAAATTCTTACCAGTTCTTACCCAGCAGCAGGTGGTGATCGGCAACCGTTGTAGTCAAAACTCTCAAAGCTTGGATATAGCGATTACCAGGGAGAATCAAACGCATGACGTAGATGTATGTAGAGCTGGGAAGGCTTATGATATGGTAGCAAAAAATGTCAGCAATAATCAATTCAGAGATGCAAAGTTGAATAAACGCTCAACGACGGTACTGTGCTGGTCCTAGGCTAGACCGTGCTAGAGACGCGAGCCTAGAACACTAACAAAATCACGGCGCTGCACGTAAACAAGGGAGGAGCACACTCTGAATTTTTTTTCTCTTTTTTTTTTTTTTTTGCACTTTTTTTTTCCTCTTTTTTTTTTTTTTTGCTCCGCAACAAATTTTTTTCGGAAAAGTCTACAAATGGTCTAAAAACTGCCTAGCCAGAATTTTCCAGAATTTTCCAAATTTTTTTTTTTTTGAAACTGGAACTATTTTTCTTCTGCGGATGGCTTGGAAGTTGGGGAGTCCTCTGCTGTCACGACTCGGAGTATCGCGTGATCTGGAAATCGAGAACAATGCAACAATTACTGGACTCGGACTAGGACTTGGTGCGGAGATGAATCTGGTGGAACTCGGACTGGTGGCGGAGATGAATCTGGTGGAACTCGGACTGGTGGCGGAGATGAATCTGGTGGAACTCGGACTGGTGGCGGAGATGAATCTGGTGGAACTCGGACTAGTGGCGGATATATGTTGCAGGTGGACTCGGATGGGCGTGATGGCGGCGGATATGTGGTGGCGTATATGGATTCGGATTGGCGGTGAATATGTGGTGGTGGTATATGGCAGCGGCGACGTGAAACCTATGAACAGAACTCGAAACTCTAAAAGACTAGACGCTAAGACCAGCAACTTGACACGACGATGCAACCGCAAATTCAACAAAGCAAATACAGAAAAGATTATGCAAAGGCTCAGATTGGTTCGGACGGGATGAACTAACCCTAATTTTTTTTTTTGGCTTTTTCGTGGACTATAGGTATGAAGAACAGACTCGATCTAAACTACGAAAAACTGTAAAATCTCACCGAGCAACCTGGAAATCTGATACCACTTGATAGAGGCAAAGGTGTCCCGTCTTTCGATGAGATGGTCGATTTCGCTTTGGTGGAGGTCGACTTTGACGATCCGACTACGAAGGCGGCGAGGGCGTCGCGCCTATAGCAATCGCTAAACCAACTCCGAGAGATTATTGACCACGCCGGAGCACGATCAACCTGACCACGAGGGTCTATTTCCTGCGAGCAAACGAAGAACAAGCAAGAAACTGAGATTGCAATCTGGATATTGCGAATATAAGATGAAAGCTTTATTGATCAAGGTGGGGTTACTGTGGCGCCTTTGTCCGGTCGTGGAACACAAACGAAGTACGCGAAGTTGCAGCTATGGCGAACTTTTAATCTAAACAAAACCCAAGTCTAAACGGTGCCCTAAGGGCTGTATATATGGAGGAAGAGGGGGAGAATTTCGTGGCCCTTGGTGGAGGGGTCCTAACTAACCCTATCTCTTGTTTCCCCACACATACGGACTCTAAAAATAGCCTATACTAATGTATTTCGAAATTACATGGGCCTGGCCCAATAATAAGGTGACGCAGCACCTAGAATAGCCTCTGGACGAAATTTATGAAGTGGCATCTTGTATATTTCGTCCAAGGCTTCATGCACTCATTATGGTGGCTTCAAAGTCCTGAAATCATCACTTGTAACTCTATTCTTGTCCCCGTTGCGCATGCCATCATCTCCATGCTTGTTCTTGCTCCAATGTTCATCCTTCTCCAAGCTAGGCCCTTCATTTGTAAGCAAAACAAATGTATCCAATTTAGGCAGCATCATATTCTCATGAACATTAGAATCATTACCAAGAAACGAAAGTACCTGGTAATTTAGTTGGCGTGCGCGAGCTCTAGTAATTGGTCCAGTATGTATAGCAGTAGGGGCTGTGGGTGTAACAATGGTATTGATGTCCTCATCAACAAGTTCGGTACCAATTCCACTATTCTTTCATCTCACATTGAGTGACACGGAATACATCCTCAACTTTGGGAAAAGGTAACTTGGTATTGTTTATCTCATTTCCTACTCACCTCTACTCGAGTCTTGTGATGGATAGGCAAGGCATTTCATCTTCGGTCTACAACAACAACGACGAGTTCGATGCCATGAACAACAATTCCGGCGCCAAGATGCAAGCTAAAATGGAGAGATCAAAGCCCTCATCAAGTCCTACAAGCGATCTTCCTCATCTTTGAGAAGACGCTCAAGAGCACATGCTTCCGAGCTACCATCTCCAGCAAGATCACATCGGCATCGACACCATCACCAAGAAGAACGTGAAGGTCAAGAGCTCTACATCAACAAACGCCAATGACTTCACCATCTTGATGCGAGCATCCTTCCATCATCCCCATGGACTCTACATCAACACGTACAACACCACAAGGACCGATGACTCGAGCACGTGCAAGAGCTCTTGAAAACGAGGTGACATCACTCCTCTCACAACTGTCCTTCGATTCACATGAGACATGGTTACTACCTCAAACGGAAACTCTATGCATACTCAGGCACCAAGGAGTCGACCATGAAGATGCTAGGAAGCGAGGAGAACCGGAAGCGGAAGGCATGCATGAAGACGGAGAGAAGAAAGCAACAAGGACCAGAGAGGCCGGACGATCCGGACGGAGGCCCGGACGATCCGGACGGAGGCCCGGACGATCCGGACAGAGCCCGGATGATCCGGACCCCGGTCCGGACGATCCGGCTACAACGACCGAAGGCAACAGAAGCTCTCCCCCGAAGCCGGACCATCCGGGTCTCGTCTCGGATCATCCGGACCCCGCCCGGACGTCCGGACCACCAGCCGGACATCCGGCCCCTCGCGACCATCAGCGGGCCCTCCGCTCATCCGGGTCCCCGCCGGATCATCGGGACCAGCCGGATCATCCGGACCCCGTCCCAGATCATCCGGCCAGCGCTTTGTGTGCGCGTGTTGGGCTGGGCCCATGTACCCTTCGCCCCAGACTATATATAGGACCCCTCTCCTCACTTTGGGACTTAGCATTGGATTAGCTCATATTTTTGTGAGAGCCTTTGCTCATCCACTCGGTTACTTTTCCTCGGAGATCAGGACCTCCGTCTAGGAGAAGATCCCTCATCGGATACAAGACCCCTCTTTGGGAAGATCCCCTCGTGGATTCAAGGCCTCCTCCGGGAGATGAACGGTTCTGTTATATCCTTACCCTAGTTGACTATGTATCTTGTGGATCTTATGTGTGTATGTTGATCTAGCACTTGTGTGATCGATTCCTTGTTGGTTGAGTGATTTCCTCTCGTTTTCCCCGTGTTTCCCCTCGTGCTTCCGCGTGTTCTTCGTGTTTTCCCCCGTAGGATCCCCTCCAAACGTGAAAGATCGACAAATTAGGGTTCCAACCTACATCATATGGTATCATGAGCCACGTTGATCACGTTTTTGGAGCCCCTACCCCGTGATTTCTAGCTTGATTTTGTGGTTTTCGTCCTAAAAATCTGAAAATCTCCACAAAAATACCCCCAAATTTTTTAGTGATTTGTTGGTTTTGATGATGTTTTGTTGTTTTTGATCCGTGGATTCGGTGTGTAACTCGTGGATCTTGTGTTTCCCCACCTTCTTCCCCTCGAAATCCATCCAAAATCCCCGAAATCGTCAAATTCCCCCCCATTTTCGAGTTCTTCTCGAGCTGTTCCCGTGCGTGGTTGACCTGCCCGGATCATCCGGACCAAGTCCCGGATCATCCGGACTCGCCCGGATCATCCGGCTCCTGGCCCGGATCATCCGGCTTCCTCTGCCGAAACTGCAGTTTTGCAGTCCACCATCCACATCCACCACCATCCACACATACATACATCCTCCCCACCCCATCCACCACCATTTCCACTTGCCAAACCCCAACACTCAACCTCCGTACTACCATTCGAATTTGAGTTCGACAATTTGAGTGAGATTTCCGTGTCCTCTTGTGTTTCGGCTATTTAGGCGCGGTGTGACATCAACAACAAACGCTCATTTTGGTCGGCTACTCATCTTCGCTACGGACGGTAACTTCGTCGACATCTTTGTCATACCTTGCAATAGCATTGATAACCATCATATACCATCTTTTGCGTTGCTTACCCATCGAGACTAGCCATTGAGTATTGCCGGCAACGTGACTTGTGCACATTAGTTGCATACACCATATCATGCATACAATCGTGGTGCATATCTGGGAATCAACTTGTGTGTCACAAAGTTGTCATCGCATACACAATTGCTATCTTGGTTCGTGAAGTTTGCATAAGAAAAGAGCTCAAAAGAGAAAGAGCCACTCAAGCTTTTAAGCAAAGAGGAAAGATAAGCAAAGAGCTTATAAGCAACAAGCATAGCATCATACAACATTAAGATTGTCATATAAGATCATCTTGGATCATTGGACCGATATACCATACATATAGCATACTTGGGATAGAGATCGTTGCATTTTTGCCTAGTAGGTCGTGCACAAGCTCCGTATCCGCCTATTGTGCAATCGTGTTAGCGTCTCTCTAGTATTGTGCAACAAGAGCACTTTCGTGGATTCCACATTTTGGCTCATTTTTTGTTTGCACAATCCCATTTATCTATTTGCGTGTGTGTTTCCGTGTACCACTACTTGCTTGGTCTACTTTTTGCATATGCGAATTTGCGAATCTTCTTCAACATTTTTGAGTCAAGCTAACAATTGCAATCAATTTTGTGCCACCATCCTAACCAAGCTCCACAAAAAGCTTTTACTTGTGTAGGTGTGAGAATCGACAAGGATCGGTACCAATAGTGCTATTTCATTGTCCGCATTTGAGTGAACTTGATTCATCTTCAACTTCGGTCAAAGGTACATTGGTATTCGTTCTTCCCCTTCTACCACTCACAATTTGCTTGAAATGATGGATAGGCCAAGTTCTTCTACAAATCCACTCTTCATCGAGCAAGACGACGACATGTCATCATCGTCACCAAGAGCCACCTCTTTGGCGCTGTGAGCTCTCCATCAAGAGCAACAAGCAATGAGCGAACGATCGACAACCTCTCCACCGACTTGCGACTCTCCGAGCAACGTACGAGATTACTTCGACAACAAACTCGACGCAAGACAAGAAAGAGAACGATGCAAGAATGGACGAGATCCGCGCCTTGTTGTTGAACCGGCGTACTTCTACCTCCTCACACTCAAGACGGAGCCACTCAAGTCGCCATTCCGACGACTCCTTCTCCGACACAAGTACACCATCATCGAACATTCTTCGACGAGCCGCGCGTCAAGACCGTCATGCATCTCGCAACCCGCTACACGACAAGCATTCCCAAGAGCAAGTTGATGAACAAGTTCCTCGTCCTGAATCGAACCAAGTGGCGTTTGCTCAAGCTCAAGAACGACAACGTCTTCGTCACCAACAAGAACAAGAACGAGCGCGCCTACACCAAGAGCAACAAGACGCCGAGGATAAACGTCTTCAACAACAACAACGAGAAGCACAAGCTCTTGAGGCGGAACGTGCCCTTCAAGCATCAAGTCGAGCTATCACCAACCGCAATCGCGAAACGCGCAATCAAGAGGAAGCCCTTCGAGAAGAAATACAAGAGAGGAACTACCATCCGCGTGCGCAACGTCAAGCTCCACAAGCTCCTCCACAAGCTCCTCAAGCTCAACCTCAACCTCAAGGTCAACAAGAGCAAGTTGATCATGGACTTCCTCCTCGCCAAGAGCAACATGAGGATGATTACCCTCCACGACAAGAACGTCACCATCAACATCGACCTCAACACAATGAAGAGCAATGCTATGGCAAGCTCAAGTTCACAATGCCCAAGTTCAATGGAACCAATGATCCCGAAGAGTACCTCTCATGGGCATTGAAGGTCGACAAAATCTTTCGCTTGCACAACTATGAGGAAGAGAAGAAGATCGCTATGGCATCACTTGAGTTCCAAGACTATGTACTCATATGGTGGGAACAAGTCCTTGAGCGCCGACAAGCAAGAGGTGAACCTCCAATCACCACTTGGGCTCAAATGAAGGATGTCATGAGAGCACGCTTTGTGCCCACCTACTACAACCGTGATCTTTTCAAGAAGCTACAACTCCTCAAGCAAGGAACAAAGAGTGTTGAAGAATACTACAAGGAAATGGAGATTGCCATGATTCGAGCCAATGTCACGGAGGATGATGAGCAAACAATGGCATGATTCTTGAACGGACTCAACCATCCCATCAAGAAGATCGCCGACTTCCAACCCTACTCCAACCTCACTGAGCTCGTGCATCAAGCTACAAAGGCGGAACGTCAAGTACAAGATGACTTCAAGTACGCCAAGTACTCATCCAAGACATACGGCTTCTCCAACAACCAAGCCTCAACAACTATTCCAACTTCGACATCAACCAAGCCTTCTCCAAGCAACGACGACAAGTCAAGTTACAAAAAAGCTTCTACAAGTTCAAGTCGTCCTCCTCCTACTACAAGCAACTCCAAGCCGCGTGCTTCATCATCTACTCCAACCGATGAGACCGTCAAGACAAGCTCCTTCAAGTGTTTTACTTGCGGCGGCCGAGGCCACAAGTCATATGAATGCACCAACAAGCGGACCATGATACTCAACGACGATGGCACCTACGACTCAATGAGTGAAGATGAAATGGACGCTATTGAGCAAGTGGCCATGCACCGGCGCATCAATGAGGATGAAGATGATCAAGTCTTTTGTGATGAAGATACAAGTCCCGCTCTTGTTGTCTCCAAAGTCTTGACACTTCAACATCAAAAAGAAGAAGACCAACGATGCCACATCTTCCACACAAAGGCCGGCATCAATGGGAGATCTGTCAAGGTCATCATTGATGGAGGTAGTTGCCACAACTTGGCAAGCGAAGAACTATGCTCCAAGCTCCAATTGGTCAAGAAGAAGCATCCGCAACCATACAAGGTTCAATGGCTAAGTGACTCCGGTACTATACGAGTTGAGCATACGGTCCAAGTATCCTTCAAAATAGGTGCATATGAGGACACTTTGGAGTTTGATGTGGTCCCAATGACCATTTGCCACCTCCTCCTTGGTCGGCCATGGGGCGTACAAACCACTATAGCTTCAAGATGAAAGGCAAAGAATATGTCCTACGACCCATGTCTCCTAGTCAAGTGATAGCCGACAAACAAGCCACCAACCAAAGAGAGAAGAGTGAGCCACCAAAAAGTGACTGAGTGCCACAAGCCAAATTTGAGCGCCTCTTCGCCTAGAGAGAAAAACCTCATACTATTCGCCACCAAACATGAGATGAGAGAAGTGTGTGAGAACCCATCGAGTGTGATGTACTTTGTACTTGTGTGCAAGGATGGAGAACCAAAAATTGACACCACTCATGAGCTACCTTTGGTGTTTCAATCTCTTTTGCAGGAATTTCAAGATGTTCTCCCCGATGAGCTACCTCCGGGTCTACCTCCTCTTCGAGGCATTGAGCATCGAATCGACCTCATCCCCGGAGCGCCACTTCCAAACAAAGCTCCCTACCGTGTCAATCCCGAAGAAACCAAGGAGATTCAACGGCAAGTACAACAACTAATCGACAACGGTCATGTACGTGAAAGCTTAAGCCCTTGTGCCGTTCCCGTTATTCTTGTATCTAAGCCCGATGGAAGTTTCCGCTTGTGCTCCGAAAGTAGACCTATAAATGCTATCACCGTGCGCTATAGGCATCCCATTCCTCGCTTAGATGATATGCTTGATGAACTTAGTGGAGCCAACTTTTTCTCAAAAATTGATCTTAAAAGTGTCTATTATCAAATCCGCATTCATGAGGGTGATGAATGGAAAACTGCTTTCAAAACAAAATTTGGCTTATATGAATGGTTGGTTATGCCTATGGGTTTGTCGGAAGCTCCCGGAACTTTTGTGCGTCTCATGCATCATGTACTTTGTCCATACATTGGAATCTTTGTTGTGGTTTACTTCGATGATATTCTTGTGTTTAGCAAAACCATGAAAGAGCATCTTGATCATGTTAAGCTAGTTTTGCAAACGCTTCGAAAGGAAAGTCTTTATGCCAACTTGAAAAAATGCACTTTTGGCGTTGACAAAGTGGTTTTCTTGGGTTTCGTTGTCTCTTCCAAGGGTGTCCATGTTGATGAAACTAAGATCAAAGCAATTAAAACTTGGCCCCAACCCACCAATTTGCAACAAGTGCGAAGTTTCCTTCATCTTGCGGGTTTTTATCGTCGCTTTGTGAAAAACTTTAGCACTATTGCAGCTCCTTTGCATGCTTTGAGTAAGAAGAATACTCCTTTTGTTTGGGGACCTTTGCAATCCAACACTTTCGATGAGCTTAAGTCCTTGCTTACTCATGCTCCGATTCTTGCTTTGCCCAATTTTGACAAAACTTTTGAGGTTCATTGTGATGCAAGTGGTACCGGAATTGGCGGAGTTTTAATGCAAGAAAAATGAGTCATTGCTTATTTTAGTGAAAAACTCTCCGGTGCCCAACTTAACTATCCCGTATATGACAAGGAATTGTATGCTTTAGTGCGTGTCCTACATGTTTGGGAACATTATCTTAGACCTCATGAGTTTGTCATCCATACCGATCATGAAACACTTAAGTACTTAAAGGGTCAAACTAAATTGAACAAGCGTCATGCCAAATGGAGTGAATTTATTGAATCTTTTCCATATGTGATCAAGTACATTAAGGGCAAGGAAAATGTAGTTGCCGATGCACTTTCACGCATATGCACGCTTGTCACCCAACTTGAATTGAATGTTATTGGTTTTGAGCACATCAAAGATTTGTATGCTAGTGATCCATCTTTTGCACCTCATTATGCTAAATGTTTGACGCATACATCTTGGGAACAATATTACCTCAAGGATGGTTATCTTATGAGAGCTAACAAACTATGCATACCCGAGTCTTCTCTTCGTTTGCTCCTTGATGAGGACATCAATACCATTGTTAAACCCACAGCCCCTACTGTTACATATACGGGACCAATTACTAGAGCTTGCGCACGCCAATTAAATTACCAGGTACTTCCATTTCTTGGTAACGATTCTAATGTTCATGAGAATATGATGCTGCCTAAATTGAATACATTTGTTTTGCTTACAAATGAAGGGCCTAGCTTGGAGAAGGATGAACATTGGAGCAAGAACACGCATGGAGTTGATGGCATGCGCAAGGGGATCAAGAACGGAGTTACAAGTGATGATTTCAGGACTTTGAAGCCACCATAAGGAGTGCATGAAGCCTTGGACGAAATATACAAGATGCCACTTCATAATATTCGTCCATAGGCTATTCTAGGTGCTGCGTCACCTTATTATTGGGCCAGGCCCATGTAAATTCGAAATACTTAAGTATAGGCTATTTTTAGAGTCCGTATGTGTGGGGAAACAAGAGTTAGGGTTGGTTTCGGACCCCACCCTCAAGGGCCATGAAATTCCCTCCTTTTCCCCCATATATACAGCCCTTAGGGCGTCGTTTAGACTTCGAGTTTTGTTTAGATTAAAAGTTCGCCATAGCTGCAACTTCGCGTACTTCGTTTGTGTTCAACGACCAGACAAAGGCGTCACAGAACCCCACCTTGATCAATAAAGCTTTCATCTTATATTCGCAATATCCAGATTGCAATCTCAGTTTCTTGCTTGTTCTTCGTTTGCTCGCAGGAAACAGACCTTCGTGGTCAGGTTGATCGAGCTCCGGCGTGGTCAATAACCTCTCGGAGTTGGTTTAGCGATTGCTAAGGCGCGACGTCCTCGCACGTTCATAGTCGGATCGTCAAAGTCGACTTCCACCAAAGCGAAATCCACCATCTCATCGAAAGACGGGACACCTTTGCCTCTATCACTCCTTTTGTAAGAGGCTCATGGAGGTGGACTCATGGGACACTTTGGACGCGACAAGACCTTCGCCACGCTCTCCAAGAACTACTTTTGGCCCAAGATGTTTCGAGACGTCTCACGCTTCACCACCCGATGCTCAACATGCCGCAAAGCTAAGTCAAAAGCTCAATCTCATGGTCTTTATATGCCTCTTCCTATTCCTTATCAACCTTGGGAGGACATTAGCATGGACTTTATACTTGGTTTGCCTAGAACTCAAAATGGAAAGGATTCCGTGTTTGTTGTTGTGGATAGATTTTCTAAGATGGCACATTTTATTCCTTGCAACAAGGTAGACGATGCTTCACATATTGCAAATCTCTTTTGTAGGGAAATCTTGCGCCTCCTTGGAGTACCAAAGTCAATCCTCTCCGACCGCGACGTCAAGTTCTTGAGTTACTTTTGGAAAACTCTTTGCGCCAAGCTCGGAGTCAAGCTCTTGTTCTCCTCCGCATACCGCCCTCAAACCGACGGCCAAACGGAGGTGACAAACCGGACGCTCTCCACTCTACTTCGCGTGTTGATCAAGAAGAACATCAAGGAGTGGGAGACGTGTCTACCCATCGCCGAGTACGCCTACAACCGCACAAGACATTCGACGACCGGCAAGTCCCCCTTCGAGGTCGTCTACGGCTTCAACCCATTGTCCCCATTGGACATTCTACCTCTACCTCTACAAGAGCGCACCAACATCGACGCAAGTGCCCGTGCAAGCTACATCAAGAAGATGCATGAAGATACAAGAAACACCATTGAGCGCCAAGTACAACGACTAGCGTCCAAGCTCAACATCAACAAGCAACCCATGATCTTCAACATAGGTGATCTCGTGTGGCTACACCTTCGCAAGGAACGCTTCCCCAACGAACGCAAGTCCAAACTTCTTGATGCGGAGCATCCCACGTTCATCCCCATTGATGAGGACATCAATACCATTGTTACGCCCACAGCCCCTGCTGCTATACATACTGGACCAATTACTAGAGCTCGCGCACGCCAACTAAATTACCAGGTACTTTCGTTTCTTGGTAATGATTCTAATGTTCATGAGAATATGATGCTGCCTAAATTGGATACATTTGTTTTGCTTACAAATGAAGGGCCTAGCTTGGAGATGGATGAACATTGGAGCAAGAACAAGCATGGAGATGATGGCATGCGCAAGGGGGACAAGAATGGAGTTACAAGTGATGATTTCAGGACTTTGAAGCCACCATAATGAGTGCATGAAGCCTTGGACGAAATATACAAGATGCCACTTCATAAATTTCGTCCAGAGGCTATTCTAGGTGCTGCGTCACCTTATTATTGGGCCAGGCCCATGTAATTTCTAAATACATTAGTATAGGCTATTTTAGAGTCCGTATGTGGGGAAACAAGAGATGGGGTTAGTTTCGGACCCCTCCACCAAGGGCCACGAAATTCTCCCCCTCTTCCTCCATATATACAGCCCTTAGGGCACCGTTTAGACTTTGGGTTTCGTTTAGATCAAAAGTTCGCCATAGCTGCAACCGCGTGCCGTTTGTGTTCAACGACCGGACAAGGCGTCACAGAACCCCACCTTGATCAATAAAGCTTTCATCTTATATTCGCAATATCCAGATTGCAATCTCAGTTTCTTGCTTGTTCTTCGTTTGCTCGCAGGAAATAGACCCTCGTGGTCAGGTTGATCGTGCTCCGGCGTGGTCAATAACCTCTCGGAGTTGGTTTAGCGATTGCTAAGGCGCGACGTCCTCGCACGCTCGTAGTCGGATCGTCAAAGTCGACTTCCACCAAAGCGAAGTCCACCATCTCATCGAAAGACGGGACACCTTTGCCTCTATCACCCATGTACACTCCGACTACTCTCCAAGCCCCAAGGATACATAAGATGAGACCTCGACTATGCGCCATCGGACACAAGGTGAATTCACTCCTCTTCGAACCGTCACTTTCCGCATATGAGACACGGCTACTACCTCATGCGTGGACCTTGCATACACCCAGGTACAACCAGGATGACCAAGGAGAATCCAAGGACCAAGGCCAAGCATGGAAGAGAAGACGGAAGAAAGGAGAAGAAGAAAATGGAGCGGCTGTTGAAGACAGGCCGGACATCCGGGCCGCCGTCCGGATCATCCGGGCTCAGCCGGATCATCCGGACCCTCCCCCGGATCATCCGGGTAAATGCACCGAAGACAACAGAAGCCCCTCGACGAAGCCGGATCATCCGGACGGTCACCCGGATCATCCGGACCCTCGACACCCGGATCATGCGGGCCGCCATCCGGATCATCCGGACCCCGCCTGTGTGCGCGACTTGGGCCGAGGCCCGTGTACCCCTTCGCCCCTCACTTACCCCTTCGTGGCTTAGCACTATAAATAGACCTCCTCCTCCCCACTTTGAGGGTTAGCGTTGATTTAGCTCAAGTTAGAGATAGAGCTACGCTCATCTATCGGATCTCCTCCTCGTGAGAGACCGCGGCCTCTTCGGAGAAGATCCTCTCGGATACAAGACCCCTTTACGGGAAGATCCCCTCGTGGATTCAAGGCCTCCTCTTGGAGATGAACGGTTCCTTTGTATCCTTACCCTAGTTGACTATGTATCTTGTGGATCTCATGTGTGTATGTTGATCTAGCACTTGTGTGATCGATTCCTTGTTGGTTGAGTGATTCTCTCTCGTTTTCCCCGTGTTTCCCCTCGTGCTTCCGCGTGTTCTTCGTGTTTCCTCCATAGGATCCCCTCCAAATGTGAAAGATCGACGAATTAGGGTTCCACCCTACATCACTTCTACCTCGAGCTGATGGACCCTTCAAGGTGTTAGCGCGTTACAACAACAACGCCTACAAGGTCGACCTACCAAGCGACAAGTACAACGTGAGCGACACCTTCAACGTCAAAGACCTCTCGCCTTTCCATGGTGATGAAGATCTAGATCCGAGGTCGGATCCT
>JAHHZJ010002966.1:0-94474 GCA_021437245.1 Aegilops speltoides | reverse complement strand
AATCCAAAAAATACCGCTTACGCCAGAGGCCCGAGTACCTCAAATTCAGCCTTAAGCATGACTTTTGGCCCCGAAAGTCAAAGAACATCATTCGTCGCTTTTTTTAGTCAAGTTTCAACCCATTGGCACTTCCTTTTGAAGGAAATTTGAGAGATTATGTTGCTTATAGACATTAGCCCCGGTAGGGACAAACGCATTTTCTCGCAGATGCTCTATGATCCGGCAATCTCATTTGGCAAGAATTGAAGAAAATCCAGCGGCTATATGCCTTATTCTCCTTGTTTTCACCGGATGGCATGTTGTAACTCATGCGCGCGAAAGCCAAGAACAAATGGGCATTCCTTGCATCGGTCAATATATATGTGGAAACAATATTCCACTATAGAGGACAAGAAATTTTGGGGCAGCACAAAAAGCGACGAGAAAATGAAGTACTTTCAAGGACGCCATAGAATGGACAAATGTTCACTAAACGGTCATAATTTTGTCATTCGGAGTCCATGTCGGACCCATAAGTACTAAACTGCTCACATGAAAAGCGCGAATCCAAAAATATACTCTTATGCCCAGAGGCCCGAGTACCTCAAATTCAGCCTTAAGCAAGACTTTTGGCCCCGAAAGTCAAAGAACATCATTCGTCGCTTTTTTTCGACAAGTTTCAACCCATTGGCACTTCCTTTTGAAGGAAATTTGAGAGATTATGTTGCTTATAGACATTAGCCCCGGTAGGGACAAACGTACCTTTCTCGCAGATGCTCTATGATCCGGCAATCTCATTTGGCCAGAATTGAAGAAAATCCAGCGCTATATGCCTTATTCACCTTGTTTTCACCGGATGGCATGTTGTAACTCATGCGCGGAAAGCCAAGAACAAAAGGGCATTCCCGGCATCGGTCAATATATATGTGGAAACGATATTCCACTATAGAGGACAAGAAATTTTGGGGCAGCCAGCAAAAGCGCAAGAGAAAATGAAGTACTTTCAAGGACCGCCATAGAATGGACAGATGTTCACCAAACAGTCATAATTTTGTCATTCAGAGTCCATGTCGGACCCATAAGTACTAAACTGCTCGTGGCGAAGCACGCAATCCAAAAAATACTCCCGCTTGCACCAGACGCCGAGTACCTCAAATTCAGCCTTAAGCAGGACTTTTGGCCCCGAAAGTCAAAGAACATCATTCGTCGCTTTTTTCGCATAAGTTTCAACCCATTGGCACTTCCTTTTGAAGGAAATTTGAGAGATTATGTTCCTTATAGACATTAGCCCCTGGTAGGGACATACGCATTTTCTCGCAGATGCTCTATGATCCGGCAATCTCATTTGGCCAGAAATTGAAGAAAATCCAGCGGTCATATGCCTTATTCTCCTTGTTTTCGCTGGATGGCATGCTGTAACTCATGCGCGTGAAAGCCAAGAACAAATGGGCATTCCTGGCATCGGTCCATATATATGTGGAAACAATATCTCCACTATAAAGGACAAGAAATTTTGGGGCAGCAACAAAAAGCGCACGTGAAAATGAAGTACTTTCAAGGACTGCCATAGAATGGACAAATGCTCACTAAGACGGTCATAATTTTGTCATTAGGAGTCCGTGTCGGACACATAAGTACTCAAACTGCTCATGGCATGAAAAGCGCCCACGAATCCAAAATATATAAACTCCACTATAGCTTACGCCAGAGGCCCGAGTACCTCAAATTCAGCCTTAAGTAATGACTTTTGGCCCCGAAAGTCAAAGAACATCATTCGTCATTGTTTTTTTTTTCGCAAGTTTCAACCGATTGGCACTTCCTTTGAAGGAAATTTGAGAGATTATGTTGCTTATAGACATTAGCCCCTGGTAGGGACAAACGCATCTTCTCGCAGATGCTCTATGATCCGGGCAATCTCATTTGGCCGTAAATTGAAGAAAATCCAGCGGCTGTATGCCTTATTCTCCTTGTTTTCGCCGGATGGCATGCTGTAACTCATGCGCGTGAAAGCCAAGAACAAATGGGCATTCCTGGCATCGGTCAATATATATGTGGAAACAATATCTCCACTATAGAGGACAAGAAATTTTGGGGCAGTCAAGCAAAAAGCGCACGAGAAAATGAAGTACTTTCAAGGACTGCCATAGAATGGACAAATGTTCACTAAACTGGTCATAATTTTGTCATTCTGAGTCCGTGTCGGACCCATAAGTACTCAAACTGCTCACATGAAGCGCGCCAATCCAAAAATATACTCGCTTGCGCCAGACGCCCGAGTACCTCAAATTCAGCCTTAAGGTGACTTTTGGCCCCGAAAGTCAAAGAACATCATTCGTCGCTTTTTTTCGCATAAGTTTCAACCCATTGGCACTTCCTTTGAAGGAAATTGAGAGATTATGTTGCTTATAGACATTAGCCTCCGGTAGGGACAAACGTACCTTTCGCAGATGCTCTATGATCCGGCAATCTCATTTGGCCAGAATTGAAGAAAATCCAGCGCTATATGCCTTATTCACCTTGTTTTCACCGGATGGCATGTTGAAACTCATGCGCGGAAAGCCAAGAACAAAAGGGCATTCCCGGCATCGGTCAATATATATGTGGAAACGATATTCCACTATAGAGGACAAGAAATTTTGGGGCCAGCAAAAAGCGCAAGAGAAAATGAAGTACTTTCAAGGAGTGCCATAGAATGGATAGATGTTCACCAAACAATCATAATTTTGTCATTCGAGTCCATGTCGGACCCATAAGTATTAAACTGCTCATGCAGCGCAGCGCCAATGAATCCAAAAAATACTTCGCGCTTGCGCCAGACGCCGAGTACCTCAAATTCAGCCTTAAGAAGGACTTTTGGCCCCGAAAGTCAAAGAACATCATTCGTCGCTTTTTTTCGCATAAGTTTCAACCCATTGGCACTTCCTTTTGAAGGAAATTTGAGAGATTATGTTCCTTATAGACATTAGCCCCTCGGTAGGGACATACGCATTTTCGCAGATGCTCTATGATCCGGGCAATCTCATTTGGCCATAAATTGAAGAAAATCCAGCGGCTGTATGCCTTATTCTCCTTGTTTTCGCTTGATGGCATGCTGTAACTCATGCTCGTGAAAGCCAAGAACAAATGGGCATTCCTGGCATCGGTCCATATATATGTGGAAACAATATCTCCACTATAGAGGACAAGAAATTTTGGGGCAGTCAAGCAAAAAGCGCACGTGAAAATGAAGTACTTTCAAGGACAGCCATAGAATGGACAAATGCTCACTAAGACGGTCATAATTTTGTCATTAGGAGTCCGTGGTCGGATCCATAAGTACTCAAACTGCTCATGCGAAAAGCGCCGAATCCAAAAATATACTCGCTATGCCAGAGGCCCGAGTACCTCAAATTCAGCCTTAAGCAGGACTTTTGGCCCCGAAAGTCAAAGAACATCATTCGTCATTTTTTTTCAACCGATTGTTTCAACCGATAGACATTAGCCTCGGTAGGGACAAACATACCTTTCTCGCAGATGCTCTATGATCCGGGCAATCTCATTTCACCGTAAATTGAAGAAAATCCAGCGGCTATATGCCTTATTCACCTTGTTTTCACCGGATGGCATGTTGTAACACATGCGCTTGAAAGCCAAGAACAAAAGGGCATTCCTGGCATCGGTCAATATATATGTGGAAACGATATATCCACTATAGAGGACAAGAAATTTTGGGGCAGTCAGGCAAAAAGCGCAAGAGAAAATGAAGTACTTTCAAGGACTGCCATAGAATGGACAGATGTTCACTGAAACAGTCATAATTTTGTCATTCAGAGTCCATGTCGGACCCATAAGTACTCAAACTGCTCGCGACAAGCGCGCGAATCCAAAAATACTACTTCATTATGCCAGACGCCTGAGTACCTCAAATTCAGCCTTAAGCAGGACTTTTGGCCCCGAAAGTCAAAGAACATCATTCGTCGCTTTTTCGCATAAGTTTCAACCCATTGGCACTTCCTTTTGAAGGAAATTTGAGAGATTATGTTCCTTATAGACATTAGCACCCCGGTAGGGACATACGCACTTTCTCGCAGATGCTCTATGATCCGGTAATCTCATTTGGCCATAAATTGAAGAAAATCCAGCGGTCATATGCCTTATTCTCCTTGTTTTCACTGGATGGCATGTTGTAACTCATGCGCGGAAAGCCAAGAACAAATGGGCATTCTCGCATCGGTCCATATATATGTGGAAACAATATTCCACTATAGAGGACAAGAAATTTTGGGGCAAGTCAAGCAAAAGCGACGTGAAAATGAAGTACTTTCAAGGACCGCCATAGAATGGACAAATGCTCACTAAGACGGTCATAATTTTGTCATTAGGAGTCCGTGGTCGGACACATAAGTATTAAACTGCTCATGGCGAAAAGCGCGAATCCAAATATATACTCCTCTTACGCTTAGAGGCCCGAGTACCTCAAATTCAGCCTTAAGCATGACTTTTGGCCCCGAAAGTCAAAGAACATCATTCGTCATTGTTTTTCGCATAAGTTTCAACCGATTGGCACTTCCTTTTGAAGGAAATTCGAGAGATTATGTTGCTTATAGACATTAGCCCCGGTAGGGACAAACGACTTTTCTCGCAGATGCTCTATGATCCGGCAATCTGATTTGGCCAGAATTGAAGAAAATCCAGGGCTATATGCCTTATTCTCCTTGTTTTCGCCGGATGGCATGTTGTAACTCATGCGCGTGAAAGCCAAGAACAAATGGGCATTCCTGGCATCGGCCAATATATATGTGGAAACAATATCTCCACTATAGAGGACAAGAAATTTTGGGGCAGTCAAGCAAAAGCGCACGAGAAAATGAAGTACTTTCAAGGACTGCCGTAGAATGGACAAATGTTCACTGAAACAGTCATAATTTTGACATTCAGAGTCCATGTCGGACCCATAGGTACTCAAACTGCAAGCAAGAAAGCACCAAAAAATACTTTCGCTATGGCGAAAGCCTTAAGCAAATCCAAAAAGAACACTCGCCGCTTTTTTCGCATGCCAGACGCCTTGAGTACCTCAAATTCAGCCTTAAGGACTTTTGGCCCCGAAAGTCAAAGAACATCATTCGTCGCTTTTTTATTCCACTATAGAGGACGCATAAGTTTCAACCCATTGGCACTTCCTTTTGAAGGAAATTGAGAGATTATGTTGCTTATAGACATTAGCCTTAAGGTAGGGACAAACGACTTTCACCGTGCAGATGCTCTATGATCCGGCAATCTCATTTGGCCAGAATTGAAGAAAATCCAGCGGCTATATGCCTTATTCACCTTGTTTTCACCGGATGGCATGTTGAAACTCATGCGCGTGAAAGCCAAGAACAAAAGGGCATTCCTGCATCGGTCAATATATATGTGGAAACGATATCTCCACTATAGAGGACAAGAAATTTTGGGGCCAGCAAAAAGCGCAAGAGAAAATGAAGTACTTTCAAGGAGTGCCATAGAATGGACAGATGTTCACCAAACAATCATAATTTTGTCATTCAGAGTCCATGTCGGACCCATAAGTACTTAAACTGCTCACAAGAAGCGCCAAAATCCAAAAAATACTTCCGCTTGCGCCAGGACGCCTGAGTACCTCAAATTCAGCCTTAAGAAGGACTTTTGGCCCCGAAAGTCAAAGAACATCATTCGTCGCTTTTTTCGCATAAGTTTCAACCCATTGGCACTTCCTTTGAAGGAAATTTGAGAGATTATGTTCCTTATAGACATTAGCCTCTCGGTAGGGACATACGCATCTTTCTCGCAGATGCTCTATGATCCGGCAATCTCATTTGGCCATAAATTGAAGAAAATCCAGCGGTCAGATGCCTTATTCTCCTTGTTTTCGCTGATGGCATGTCAGTAACTCATGCGCGTGAAAGCCAAGAACAAATGGGCATTCCCGCATCGGTCCATATATATGTGGAAACAATATTCCACTATAGAGGACAAGAAATTTTGGGGCCAAGCAAAAGCGCACGTGAAAATGAAGTACTTTCAAGGACAGCCATAGAATGGACAAATGCTCACTAAGACGGTCATAATTTTGTCATTAGGAGTCCGTGTCGGATCCATAAGTACTCAAACTGCTCACGAGAAAAGCGCAATCCAAAATATACTCTCGCTTGCGCCAGGAGGCCCGGAGTACCCTCAAATTCAGCCTTAAGCAGGACTTTTTGGCCCTGAAAGTCAAAGAACATCATTCGTCACTGTTTTTCAGACAAGTTTCTGAACCGATAGACATTAGCCCCCTGGTAGGGACAAACATACCTTTCTGCAGATGCTCTATGATCCGGGCAATCTCATTTGGCCGTAAATTGAAGAAAATCCAGCGGCTATATGCCTTATTCACCTTGTTTTCACCGGATGGCATGTTGTAACACATGCGCTTGAAAGCCACGAACAAAAGGGCATTCCTGGCATCGGTCAATATATATGTGGAAACGATATATCCACTATAGAGGACAAGAAATTTTGGGGCAGTCAGGCAAAAAGCGCAAGAGAAAATGAAGTACTTTCAAGGACTGCCATAGAATGGACAGATGTTCACTGAAACAATCATAATTTTGTCATTCAGAGTCCATGTCGGACCCATAAGTACTCAAACTGCTCACAAGAAAGCGCTGAATCAAAAATACTTCGCTATGCGCAGACGCCCTGAGTACCTCAAATTCAGCCTTAAGCAGGACTTTTGGCCCCGAAAGTCAAAGAACATCATTCGTCGCTTTTTTTTAGACAAGTTTCAACCCATTGGCACTTCCTTTGAAGGAAATTTGAGAGATTATGTTCTTTATAGACATTAGCCCCGGTAGGGACATACGCATCTTTCTCGCAGATGCTCTATGATCCGGCAATCTCATTTGGCCAGAAATTGAAGAAAATCCAGCGGTATATGCCTTATTCTCCTTGTTTTCGCTGGATGGCATGTCAACTCATGCGCGTGAAAGCCAAGAACAAATGGGCATTCCTGGCATCGGTCCATATATATGTGGAAACAATATCTCCACTATAGAGGACAAGAAATTTTGGGGCAGTCAAGCAAAAAGCGCACGTGAAAATGAAGTACTTTCAAGGACAGCCATAGAATGGACAAATGCTCACTAAGACGGTCATAATTTTGTCATTAGGAGTCCGTGTCGGATCCATAAGTACTCAAACTGCTCGTGTCGAAAAGACCCATAAGTACCAGAGGCCAAACTGCTCATGACTTTTGGCCCCGAAAGTCAAAGAACATCATTCGAAAAGCATTAGCCCCGGTAGCAAACATACCTTTCGCAGATGCTCTATGATCCGCAATCCAAGCTAATTCACCTTGTTTTCACCGGATGGCATGTTGTATATATCCACTATAGAGGACAAGAAATTTTGGGCAGTCAGCAAAAAGCGCAAAAGAAAATGAAGTACTTTCAAGGACTGCCATAGAATGGACAGATGTTCATCAAACTTAGGTCAGGCCCGGAGTAAGTACCTCAAATTCAGCCTTACCTCAGCAAGGTGACTTTTGGCCCCGAAAGTCAAAGAACATCATTCGTCGCTTTTTTCGCATAAGTTTCAACCCATTGGCACTTCCTTTTGAAGGAAATTTGAGAGATTATGTTCTTATAGACATTAGCCTCTGGTAGGGACAAACGTATTTTCTCGCAGATGCTCTATGATCCGCAATCTGATTTGGCCAGAATTGAAGAAAATCCAGCGGCTATATGCCTTATTCTCCTTGTTTTCGCGGATGGCATGTCAGAACTCATGCTCGTGAAAGCCAAGAACAAATGGGCATTCCTGGCATCGGTCAATATATATGTGGAAACAATATCTTAACTATAGAGGACAAGAAATTTTGGGGCAGTCAAGCAAAAAGCGCACGAGAAAATGAAGTACTTTCAAGGACTGCCGTAGAATGGACAAATGTTCACTGAAACAGTCATAATTTTGACATTCAGAGTCCATGTCGGACCCATAAGTACTCAAACTGCTCACGGCGAGCGCGCGAATCCAAAAAATACTCCCCGCTTGCGCCAGGACGCCCGAGTACCCTCAAATTCAGCCTTAAGCAGACTTTTGGCCCCGAAGTCAAAGAACATCATTCGTCGCTTTTTTCGCATAAGTTTCAACCCATTGGCACTTCCTTTTGAAGGAAATTTGAGAGATTATGTTGCTTATAGACATTAGCCCCGGTAGGGACAAACGACCTTTCGCAGATGCTCTATGATCCGGCAATCTCATTTGGTCAGAATTGAAGAAAATCCAGCTGCTATATGCCTTATTCACCTTGTTTTCACCGGATGGCATGTTGAAACTCATGCGCGTGAAAGCCAAGAACAAAAGGGCATTCCTGGCATCGGTCAATATATATGTGGAAACGATATCTCCACTATAGAGGACAAGAAATATTGGGGCAGTCAGGCAAAAAGCGCAAGAGAAAATGAAGTACTTTCAAGGAGTGCCATAGAATGGACAGATGTTCACTGAAACAGTCATAATTTTGTCATTCAGAGTACATGTCGGACCCATAAGTACTCAAACTGTCACAAGCGAGCGCGCTAATCCAAAAATACTTCGCTATGCCAGACGCCGAGTACCTCAAATTCAGCCTTAAGCAGGACTTTTGGCCCCGAAAGTCAAAGAACATCATTCGTCGCTTTTTTTCGCATAAGTTTCAACCCATTGGCACTTCCTTTTGAAGGAAATTTGAGAGATTATGTTCCTTATAGACATTAGCCCCTCGGTAGGGACATACGCATTTTCTCGCAGATGCTCTATGATCCGCAATCTCATTTGGCCATAAATTGAAGAAAATCCAGCGGTCAGATGCCTTATTCTCCTTGTTTTCGCTTGATGGCATGTTGTAACTCATGCTCGTGAAAGCCAAGAACAAATGGGCATTCCTGGCATTGGTCCATATATATGTGGAAACAATATCTCCACTATAGAGGACAAGAAATTTTGGGGCAGTCAAGCAAAAAGCGCACGTGAAAATGAAGTACTTTCAAGGACAGCCATAGAATGGACAAATGCTCACTAAGACGGTCATAATTTTGTCATTAGGAGTCCGTGTCGGATCCATAAGTACTCAAACTGCTCGCGGCGAGTGCGCGAATCCAAAAATATACTCCTCGCTTGCGCCAGGAGGCCCGGAGTACCCTCAAATTCAGCCTTAAGCAGACTTTTGGCCCCGAAAGTCAAAGAACATCATTCGTCACTGCAAGTTCACACAAGTTTCACTTCCTTTGAAGGAAATTTGAACCGATAGACATTAGCCTCGGTAGGGACAAACGTACCTTTCTCGCAGATGCTCTATGATCCGGCAATCTGATTTGGTCAGAATTGAAGAAAATCCAGCGGCTATATGCCTTATTCACCTTGTTTTCACCGGATGGCATGTTGTAACACATGCGCTGAAAGCCAAGAACAAAAGGGCATTCCCGCATCGGTCAATATATATGTGGAAACGATATATCCACTATAGAGGACAAGAAATTTTGGGGCAGCCAGCAAAAAGCGCAAAAGAAAATGAAGTACTTTCAAGGACCGCCATAGAATGGACAGATGTTCACCAAACAATCATAATTTTGTCATTCGAGTCCATGTCGGACCCATAAGTACTAAACTACTCAGCAAGGCGAGCGCTAATCCAAAAATATCTTCGCTTACCCCAGACGCCCGAGTACCTCAAATTCAGCCTTAAGTGTTTGACTTTTTGGCCCCGAAAGTCAAAGAACATCATTCGTCGCTTTTTTCGCACAAGTTTCAACCCATTGGCACTTCCTTTTGAAGGAAATTTGAGAGATTATGTTCCTTATAGACATTAGCCCCCCTAACTCGGTAGGGACATAGCATTTAATGCGTATCTTCCAACAAAGGCAGATGCTCTATGATCCGGCAATCTTGTTTGGCCACCGCACCGCTTAGGGTCAAAATTGAAGAAAATCCAGCGCGGGTATATGCCTTATTCTCCTTGTTTTCGCTGATGGCATGTCAGAACTCATGCTCGTGAAAGCCAAGAACAAATGGGCATTCCCTGCATCGGTCCATATATATGTGGAAACAATATTCCACTATAGAGGACAAGAAATTTTGGGGCAGCCAAAAAAGCGCACGTGAAAATGAAGTACTTTCAAGGACAAGCCATAGAATGGACAAATGCTCACTAAGACGGTCATAATTTTGTCATTAGGAGTCCGTGTCGGACCCATAAGTACTAAACTGCTCGCCATGAAAAGCGCGAATCCAAAAATATACTCGCTTGCCAGAGGCCCGAGTACCTCAAATTCAGCCTTAAGCAGACTTTTGGCCCCGAAAGTCAAAGAACATCATTCGTCGCTTTTTTTCGACAAGTTTCAACCCATTGGCACTTCCTTTTGAAGGAAATTCGAGAGATTATGTTGCTTATAGACATTAGCCCCCTGTAGGGGCAAATCTACCTTTCTGTAGATGCTCTATGATCCGGGCAATCTGATTTGGCCGTAAATTGAAGAAAATCCAGTGGCTATATGCCTTATTCTCCTTGTTTTCGCCGGTTGGCATGTTTTCTCATGCACGTGAAAGCCAAGAACAAATGGGCATTCCTGGTATCGGTCAATATATATTTGGAAACAATATCTTAACTATAGAGGACAAGAAATTTTGGGGCAGTCAAGCAAAAAGCGCACGAGAAAATGAAGTACTTTCAAGGACTGCCATAGAATGGATGATGTTCACTGAAACAGTCATAATTTTGACATTCAGAGTCCATGTCGGACCCATAAGTATTAAACTGCTCACAAGCGAAGCGCTAATCCAAAAATACTCCCGCTTGCCAGAGGCCCGAGTACCTCAAATTCAGCCTTAAGCAGGACTTTTGGCCCCGAAAGTCAAAGAACATCATTCGTCGCTTTTTTTCGCACAAGTTTCAACCCATTGGCACTTCCTTTGAAGGAAATTGAGAGATTATGTTGTTTATAGACATTAGCCTCTGGTAGGGACAAACGATTTTCTCGCAGATGCTCTATGATCCGGCAATCTCATTTGGTCAGAATTGAAGAAAATCCAGCGGCTATATGCCTTATTCTCCTTGTTTTCACCGGATGGCATGTTGTAACTCATGCGCGAAAGCCAAGAACAAAAGGGCATTCCTAGCATCGGTCAATATATATGTGGAAACGATATTCCACTATAGAGGACAAGAAATTTTGGGGCAGCAGCAAAAAGCGCAAGAGAAAATGAAGTACTTTCAAGGACTGCCATAGAATGGACAGATGTTCACTAAACGGTCATAATTTTGTCATTCAGAGTCCATGTCGGACCCATAAGTATTAAACTGCTCACAAGCGAGCACGCTAATCCAAAAATACTTCGCTTGCGCCAGAGGCCCGAGTACCTCAAATTCAGCCTTAAGCAGGACTTTTGGCCCCGAAAGTCAAAGAACATCATTCGTCATTTTTTTTCATAAGTTTCAACCCATTGGCACTTCCTTTTGAAGGAAATTTGAGAGATTATGTTGCTTATAGACATTAGCCCCGGTAGGGACAAACGCATTTTCTCGCAGATGCTCTATGATCCGCAATCTCATTTGGCCAGAATTGAAGAAAATCCAGCGGTATATGCCTTATTCTCCTTGTTTTCACGGATGGCATGTCAGAACTCATGCGCGGAAAGCCAAGAACAAATGGGCATTCCTGGCATCGGTCAATATATATGTGGAAACAATATCTCCACTATAGAGGACAAGAAATTTTGGGGCAGTCAAGCAAAAAGCGCACGAGAAAATGAAGTACTTTCAAGGACTGCCATAGAATGGACAGATGTTCACTAAACGGTCATAATTTTGTCATTCAGAGTCCATGTCGGACCCATAAGTACTCAAACTGCTCACGCATGAAGCGCGAATCCAAAAAATACTCTCGCTTGCACCAGAGGCCCGGAGTACCTCAAATTCAGCCTTAAGCAGGACTTTTGGCCCCGAAAGTCAAAGAACATCATTCGTCATTTTTTTCGCACAAGTTTCAACCCATTGGCACTTCCTTTTGAAGGAAATTCGAGAGATTATGTTGCTTATAGACATTAGCCCCTAGTAGGGACAAACGTATTTTCTCGCAGATGCTCTATGATCCGGCAATCTCATTTGGCCAGAATTGAAGAAAATCCAGCGGCTATATGCCTTATTCTCCTTGTTTTCACCGGATGGCATGTCAGAACTCATGCGCGGAAAGCCAAGAACAAAAGGGCATTCTTGGCATCGGTCAATATATATGTGGAAACGATATTCCACTATAGAGGACAAGAAATTTTGGGGCAGTCAGCAAAAAGCGACGAGAAAATGAAGTACTTTCAAGGACTGCCATAGAATGGACAGATGTTCACCAAATACCATAATTTTGTCATTCGAGTCCATGTCGGACCCATAAGTACTAAACTGCTCACAAGCGAGCACGCTAATCCAAAAATACTCCATTATGCCAGAGGCCCGAGTACCTCAAATTCAGCCTTAAGCCTTAAGTGACTTTTGGCCCCGAAAGTCAAAGAACATCATTCGTCATGTTTTTCACACAAGTTTCAACCCATTGGCACTTCCTTTGAAGGAAATTCGAGAGATTATGTTGCTTATAGACATTAGCCTCGGTAGGGACAAACGATTTTTTCTCGCAGATGCTCTATGATCCGGCAATCTCATTTGGTCAGAATTGAAGAAAATCCAGCGGCTATATGCCTTATTCTCCTTGTTTTCACCGGATGGCATGTCAGAACTCATGCGCGGAAAGCCAAGAACAAATGGGCATTCCCTGCATCGGTCAATATATATGTGGAAACAATATTCCACTATAGAGGACAAGAAATTTTGGGGCAATCAAGCAAAAGCGACGAGAAAATGAAGTACTTTCAAGGACTCCATAGAATGGACAGATGCTCACTAAGACGGTCATAATTTTGTCATTAGAGTCCGTGTCGGACCCATAAGTACTTAAACTGCTCACAAGCGCGCGAATCCAAAAATATACTCCCGCTTGTGCCAGAGGCCCAGAGTACCTCAAATTCAGCCTTAAGCAGACTTTTGGCCCTGAAAGTCAAAGAACATCATTCGTCATTGTTTTTCGCACAAGTTTCAACCCATTGGCACTTCCTTTTGAAGGAAATTCGAGATTATGTTGCTTATAGACATTAGCCCCTGGTAGGGACAAACGCATTTTCTCGCAGATGCTCTATGATCCGCAATCTCATTTGGTCAGAAATTGAAGAAAATCCAGTGGCTATATGCCTTATTCTCCTTGTTTTCACGGATGGCATGTCAGAACTCATGCGCGTGAAAGCCAAGAACAAAAGAGCATTCCTGGCATCGGCCAATATATATGTGGAAACGATATCTCCACTGTAGAGGACAAGAAATTTTGGGGCAGTCAGGCAAAAAGCGCACGAGAAAATGAAGTACTTTCAAGGACGACCATAGAATGGACAGAAGTTCACTGAAACAGTCATAATTTTGTCATTCAGAGTCCATGTCGGACCCATAAGTACTCAAAGTGCACGCGACGAGTGCACGAATCCAAAAATACTCATTATGCCAGAGGCCCGGAGTACCTCAAATTCAGCCTTAAGCAGACTTTTGGCCCCGAAAGTCAAAGAACATCATTCGTCATTGTTTTTCGCACAAGTTTCAACCCATTGGCACTTCCTTTTGAAGGAAATTCGAGAGATTATGTTGCTTATAGACATTAGCCCCTGGTAGGGACAAACGTATTTTCTCGCAGATGCTCTATGATCCGGCAATCTCATTTGGTCAGAATTGAAGAAAATCCAGCGGCTATATGCCTTATTCTCCTTGTTTTCACCGGATGGCATGTCAGAACTCATGCGCGGAAAGCCAAGAACAAATGGGCATTCTTGGCATCGGTCAATATATATGTGGAAACGATATTCCACTATAGAGGACAAGAAATTTTGGGGCAGCAGCAAAAAGCGACGAGAAAATGAAGTACTTTCAAGGACTACCATAGAATGGACAAATGTTCACTAAACGGTCATAATTTTGTCATTCGAGTCCGTGTCGGACCCATAAGTATTCAAACTGCTCGCGTGAGCACGCAATCCAAAAAATACCCCGCTTGCGCCAGAGGCCCGAGTACCTCAAATTCAGCCTTAAGCAAGACTTTTGGCCCCGAAAGTCAAAGAACATCATTCGTCGCTGTTTTTCGACAAGTTTCAACCCATTGGCACTTCCTTTGAAGGAAATTCGAGAGATTATGTTGCTTATAGACATTAGCCCCTTGTAGGGACAAACGATTTTTCTCGCAGATGCTCTATGATCCGGCAATCTCATTTGGTCAGAATTGAAGAAAATCCAGCGGTCAGATGCCTTATTCTCCTTGTTTTCACGGATGGCATGTCAGAACTCATGCGCGCGAAAGCCAAGAACAAATGGGCATTCCTGCATCGGTCAATATATATGTGGAAACAATATTCCACTATAGAGGACAAGAAATTTTGGGCAATCAAGAAAAAGCGACGAGAAAATGAAGTACTTTCAAGGACTACGATAGAATGGACAGATGCTCACTAAGACGGTCATAATTTTGTCATTAGGAGTCCGTGTCGGACCCATAAGTACTCAAACTGCTCGCGGCGAGCGCGCGAATCCAAAAATATACTCCCGCTTGTGCTAGGAGGCCCGAAGTACCCTCAAATTCAGCCTTAAGCAGGACTTTTTGGCCCTGAAAGTCAAAGAACAGCATTCGTCGCTGTTTTTCAGACAAGCTTCTGAACCCATTGGCACTTCCTTTTTAAGGAAATTCGGGAGATTATGTTGCTTATAGACATTAGCCCCCCTGGTAGGGAAAAACGTACCTTTCTGCAGATGCTCTATGATCCGGGCAATCTCATTTGGCCATAAATTGAAGAAAATCCAGCGGCTATATGCCTTATTCTCCTTGTTTTCACGGATGGCATGTCAGAACTCATGCGCGGAAAGCCAAGAACAAAAGGGCATTCCCGCATCGGTCAATATATATGTGGAAACGATATTCCACTATAGAGGACAAGAAATTTTGGGGCAGCAAGCAAAAGCACGAGAAAATGAAGTACTTTCAAGGACTCATAGAATGGACAGATGTTCACTAAAACGGTCATAATTTTGTCATTCAGAGTCCATGTCGGACCCATAAGTACTCAAACTGCTCGCGTGAGCGCGCCGAATCCAAAAATACTCCCCGCTTGCTTAGGAGGCCCGAGTACCTCAAATTCAGCCTTAAGCAGGACTTTTGGCCCTAAAAGTCAAAGAACATCATTCGTCGCTATTTTTCGCACAAGTTTCAACCCATTGGCACTTCCTTTGAAGGAAATTCGAGAGATTATGTTGCTTATAGACATTAGCCCCTGGTAGGGACAAACGTATCTTTCGCAGATGCTCTATGATCCGCAATCTCATTTGGTCAGAATTGAAGAAAATCCAGCGGCTATATGCCTTATTCTCCTTGTTTTCACGGATGGCATGTCAGAACTCATGCGCCGAAAGCCAAGAACAAATGGGCATTCCCGCATCGGTCAATATATATGTGGAAACAATATTCCACTATAGAGGACAAGAAATTTTGGGGCAGCCAGCAAAAAGCGACGAGAAAATGAAGTACTTTCAAGGACTGCAATAGAATGGACAGATGTTCACTAAACTCACGGTCATAATTTTGTCATTCGAGTCCGTGTCGGACCCATAAGTACTCAAACTGCTAAGACGCGTGAGCGCGCGATCCAAAAATATACTCCCGCTCCCGCTTGTGCCAGAGGCCCGAGTACCTCAAATTCAGCCTTAAGCAGGACTTTTGGCCCCGAAAGTCAAAGAACATCATTCGTCGCTATTTTTCGCATAAGTTTCAACCCATTGGCACTTCCTTTTGAAGGAAATTGAGAGATTATGTTGCTTATAGACATTAGCCCCTCGGTAGGGACAAACGTATTTTCTCGCAGATGCTCTATGATCCGGCAATCTCATTTGGCCAGAAATTGAAGAAAATCCAACGGCTATATGCCTTATTCTCCTTGTTTTCACGGATGGCATGTCAGAACTCATGCGCCGGAAAGCCAAGAACAAATGGGCATTCCTGCATCGGTCAATATATATGTGGAAACAATATTCCACTATAGAGGACAAGAAATTTTGGGGCAGTCAAGCAAAAGCGCATGAGAAAATGAAGTACTTTCAAGGACTGCCATAGAATGGACAAATGTTCACTAAACGGTCATAATTTTGTCATTAGGAGTCCATGTCGACCCATAAGTATTAAACTGCTCACAAGCGAGCGCGCGAATCCAAAAAATACTCCCGCTTGTGCCAGAGGCCCGAGTACCTCAAATTCAGCCTTAAGCAGACTTTTTGCCCCGAAAGTCAAAGAACATCATTCATCGCTGTTTTTCGCACAAGTTTCAACCCATTGGCACTTCCTTTTGAAGGCATTTCGAGAGATTATATTGCTTATAGACATTAGCCCTCGGTAGGGACAAACGCACCTTTCTCGCAGATGCTCTATGATCCGGCATTCTCATTTGGTCAGAATTGAAGAAAATCCACCGCTATATGCCTTATTCTCCTTGTTTTCACCAGATGGCATGTCAGAACTCATGCGCCAAAGCCAAGAACAAAAGGGCATTCTCTGCATCGGTCAATATATATGTGGAAACGATATTCCACTATAGAGGACAAGAAATTTTGGGGCAGTCAGCAAAAAGCGCACGAGAAAATGAAGTACTTTCAAGGACGCCATAGAATGGACAGATTTTCACTAAATACGGTCATAATTTTGTCATTCAGAGTCCATGTCGGACCCATAAGTATTAAACTGCTCATGCGCAGGCGCGCGAATCCAAAAATACTCCCTTGCGCCAGACACCCAGAGTACCTCAAATTCAGCCTTAAGCAGACTTTTGGCCCCGAAAGTCAAAGAACATCATTCGTCGCTGTTTTTCGCACAAGTTTCAACCCATTGGCACTTCCTTTGAAGGAAATTCGAGATTATGTTGCTTATAGACATTAGCCTCGGTAGGGACAAACGTACCTTTCTCGCAGATGATCTATGATCCGCAATCTCATTTGGTCAGAATTGAAGAAAATCCAGCGGTATATGCCTTATTCTCCTTGTTTTCACGGATGGCATGTCAGAACTCATGCGCGGAAAGCCAAGAACAAATGGGCATTCCTAGCATCGGTCAATATATATGTGGAAACAATATCTCCACTATAGAGGACAAGAAAGTTTGGGGCAGTCAAGCAAAAAGCGCATGAGAAAGTGAAGTACTTTCAAGGACTGCCATAGAATGGACAAATGTTCACTAAACTGGTCACAATTTTGTCATTCGGAGTCCGTGTCGGACCCATAAGTACTCAAACTGCTCGCGGCCACCGCGCGAATCCAAAAACTACCCCCGATTGCGCCAGGAGGCCCGGAATTCCCTCAAATTCAGCCTTAAGCAGGACTTTTTGGCCCTGAAAGTCAAAGAACATCATTCGTCGTTGTTTTTCAGACAAGTTTCTGAACCCATTGGCACTACCTTTTGAAGGCAATTCGAGAGATTATGTTGCTTATAGACATTAGCCCCCTGGTAGGGACAAACGTATCTTTCTGCAGATGCTCTATGATCCGGCAATCTCATTTGGTCAGAATTGAAGAAAATCCACCGGCTATATGCCTTATTCTCCTTGTTTTCACCAGATGGCATGCTGTAACTCATGCGCGTGAAAGCCAAGAACAAAAGGGCATTCCTTGCATCGGTCAATATATATGTGGTACCGATATCTCCACTATAGAGGACAAGAAATTTGGGGCAGTCACGCAAAAAGAGCACGAGAAAATAAAGTACTTTCAAGGACTGCCATATAATGGACAGATGCTCACTAAGACGGTCATAATTTTGTCATTCGGAGTCCGTGTCGGACCCATAAGTACTAAACTGCTCATGCAAGTAGCGCATGAATCCAAAATATACTCCGCTATGCCAGAGGCCCGGAGTACCTCAAATTCAGCCTTAAGCAAGACTTTTGGCCTCAAGGTCAAAGAACATCATTCATCGTTGTTTTTCGCACAATTTTCAACCCATTGGCACTTCCTTTCGAAGGAAATTCGAGAGATTATGTATCTTATAGACATTAGCCCCCCTGGTAGGGACAAACGTACCTTTCTGCAGATGCTCTATGATCCGGGCAATCTCATTTGGCCATATATTGAAGAAAATCCAGTGGCTATGCCTTATTCTCCTTGTTTTCGACGGATGGCATGCTGTACCTCATGCGCGTGAAAGCCAAGAACAAAAGGGCATTCCTGGCATCGGTCAATATATATGTGGAAACAATTCTCCACTATAGAGGACAAGAAATTTTGGGGCAGTCAAGCAAAAAGTGCACGAGAAAATGAAGTACTTTCAAGGACTGCCATAGAATGGACAGATGCTCACTAAGACGGTCATAATTTTGTCATTAGGAGTCCGTGTCGGACCCATAAGTACTCAAACTGCTCGCGGCAAGTACGCGAATCCAAAAATATACTCCGCGCTATGCCAGAGGCCCGGCACCTCAAATTCAGCCTTAAGGTGACTTTTGGCCCCGAAAGTCAAAGAACATCTTTCGTCGCTATTTTTCGATGTGTTTCAACCCATTGGCACTTCCTTTTGAAGGAAATTTGAGAGATTATATTGCTTATAGACATTAGCCCCTCAAGGGACGAACGATCTTTCTCGCAGATGCTCTATGATCCGGCAATCTCATTTCGCCAGAATTGAAGAAAATTCAGCGGCTATATGCCTTATTCTCCTTGTTTTCGCCGGATTGCATGCTGTAACTCATGCGCGTGAAAGCCAAGAACAAAAGGGCATTCCTGGCATCGATCAATATATATGTGGAAACGATATCTCCATTATAGACGACAAGAAATTTTGGGGCGGCTAGGCAAAAAGCGCACGGGAAAATGAAGTACTTTCAAGCACTACCATAGAATGGACAGATGTTCTAATAGAGGCAAAGGTGTCCCGTCTTTCGATGAGATGGTGGCTATCGTTTAGGATGAAGTCGACTTTGACAATCCGACTACGAACGTGCGAGGACGTCGCGCCTTAGCAATCGCTAAACCAACTCCGAGTGGTTATTGACCATGCCACAACAGGATCAACCTGACCACGAAGGTCTGTTTCCTGCAGGCAAACAAAGAACAAGCAAGAAACTAAGGTTTCAATCTGGATATTGTAATATAAGAGGAAAACTTTATTGATCAAGGTGGGGTTCTGTGACGCCTTTGTCAGATCGTTGAACACAAAGGAAGTACGCGAAGTTGCAGCTATGGCGAACTTTTAATCTAAACAAAACCCAAAGTCTAAACGATACGCTAAGGGTTGTATATATGGAGGAAGAGGAGGGAATTTCGTGGCCCTTGAGGGAGGGGTCCGAAACCAACCCTAACTCTTGTTTCCCCACACATACGGACTTTAAAATAGCCTATACTTAAGTATTTCGAAATTACATGGGTCTGGCCAAATAATAAGGTGACGCAGCACCTAGAATAGCCTATGAACGAATATTATGAAGTGGCATCTTGTATATTTCGTCCAAGGCTTCATGCACTCATTATGGGGGCCTCAAAGTCCTGAAATCATCACTTGTAACTTCGTTGTTGTTCCACTCACGCATACCATCATCTCCATGCTTGGTCTTGCTCCAGTGTTCACCCCTCTTATCCATGACAGGCCCTTCATTTGTAAGCAAAACTAATGTATCCAATTTAGGCAGCATCATATTCTCATGAACATTAGAATCATTACCAAGAAAGGAAAGTACCTGATAATTTAATTGGCGTGCGTGAGCTCTAGTAATTGGTCCAGTATGTATAGCAGCAGGGGCTGTGGGTGTAACAATGGTATTGATGTCCTCATCATCCTCCCCTTCTTGAAATGAAGTCGTCCTCGATGGAAGCTCATCTTCCTCACCCAATAAGGCTTCAAATCTGCAATGTTAAAAGTGGACTAACCCCAAAATCTGCAGCAGCTCAAGTTTATATGCATTATCACTTATTTTCTAACACCTTAAAAGAACCATCAAGACGTGGCATTAGTTTTGCTTTATGCAAATTAGGAAATCTATACTTGCTAAATGTAACCAAACAAGATTCTCCGTGCAAACACAACATGTTTGCTACCCTTATCTCCAGCAAGTTTATATTTAGCATGCATACGCTCAATGTTTTCCTTAGTTAATTCATGCATTTTTAAAATCAATTCAGCACGTTCTTTAGCATCAAAATTAACCTTCTCCAAAGATGGAAGAGGCAACAAATCAATAGGTGCACGAGGTAGGAAGCCATACCCAATTTCAAAAGGGCACATCTTAGTAGTAGAATGCAATGAACGATTATAAGCAAATTCAATATGAGGCAAGCATTCTTCCCACATTTTCTTATTATTCTTCAAAACAGCCCTAAGCATAGTAGACAATGTTCTATTGACTACTTCAGTTTGTCCATCAGTTTGGGGGTGACAAGTAGTACTAAAAAGTAGTTTAGTCCCCAACTTAGCCCATAAACATCTCCAAAAGTGGCTAAGGAATTTAGTATCACGATATGAAACAATAGTATTTGGCACACCATGCAAGCGAATAATTTCCCGAAAGAACAAATCAGCAACATTAACAACATCATTGCTTTTATGACATGGTATAAAGTGTGCCATTTTCTAAAATCTATCCAGGACAAAAAATATGCTATCCCTCCCCTTCTTTGTTCGAGGTAAACCTAAAACAAAGTCCATAGATATATCCTCCCAAGGAACACTACGTACATGCAAAGGCATATGTAAACCATGAGGATTGAGTCGTGACTTAGCTTTTTGACATGTAGTGCAGCGAGCAACAAAATGCTCAACATCCCGTCTCATTTTTGGCCAAAATAAATGTGTAGCAAGTACGTCCTCCGTCTTCTTCACGCCAAAGTGTCCCATTAATCCTCCTCCATGCGCCTCCTGCAACAACAAAAGACGAACAGAGCTAGCAGGAATGCATAGCTTGTTAGCACGGAACACAAAGCCATCATTAATAACGAACTTGTTCCATGTTCTTCCTTCTTTACAATTCTGCATTACATCTTGAAAATCAGCATCATGCACATATTGATCTTTGATGGTCTCCAAACCAAATATTTTGAAGTCAAGTTATGAAAGCATAGTATAGCGACGAGACAAAGCTTCAGCAATAACATTTTCTTTACCCTTCTTGTGTTTAATGACATAAGGGAAAGTCTCAATGAATTTCACCCATTTAGCATGTCTACGATTCAGTTTAGCTTGACTTTTAATATGTTTCAAAGATTCATGATCAGAACGTATAACAAATTCTTTGGGCCATAAATAATGTTGCCATGTCTCTAAAGTCCGAACAAGAGCATATAATTATTTATCATAAGTAGAATAGTTCAAACTAGACCCACTCAATTTTTCAGATAAGTATGCAACAGGTTTGCCATCTTGTAATAACACACCTCCTAATCCAATTCCACTAGCATCACATTCAAGCTCAAAAGTCTTATTAAAATCTGGAAGTTGTAGTAAAGGAGCATGTGTCAACTTATCTTTCAATACCGTGAAGGCTTCTTCCTATGTGGTACCCCAAACAAAAGGCACATCCTTCTTTGTAAGCTCGTTGAGAGGTGAAGCAATGCTGCTGAAATCTCTCACAAAACGCCTATAGAATCCAGTGAGGCCAAGGAAACTCCTCACTTGTGTGACCATTTTAGTCATGCCAACTCTCAATAGCTTCAATTTTGGCTTTATCAACTTCAATTCCTCGTGGAGTAACATCATAGCTAAGAAAAGATACTCGGTCGGTGCAAAAGGTGCACTTCCCAAGTTTACCAAACAAACGCATCACGAGAGCAATAAAACAGCACGAAATGTTCCAAATGTTCTTCCAAAGATTTGCTATAAATCAGTATATCATCAAAATAGACTACCACAAATCGTCCAATGAAAGCACGTAAAACTTCGTTCTTTAGTCTCATGAAAGTACTAGGCGCATTAGTTAACCCAAAAGGCATGACTAACCACTCATATAAACCAAACTTAGTTTTAATGTTGTTTTCCATTCATCTCCCAATTTCATACGAATTTGATGGTATCCACTACGCAAATCAACTTTGGAGAATATTGTAGAGCCACTCAATTCATCAAGCATATCATCTAGCCTAGGAATAGGATGACGATAACGAATAGTAATATTATTAATGCCTCTACAATCAACACACATACGCGACGTACCATCCTTTTTATGCACTAGTATAATAGGAACATCAAAAGGACTAAGAGATTCGCGTATATAACCTTTGTCGAGCAGCTCTTGTACTTGACGCATAATCTCCTTCGTCGCCTCTGGATTGGTATGGTATGGTGCATGGTTGGGTAGCGTTGCACCGGGAATTAAGTCAATTTGTTGCTCAATCCTCGAATAGGTGGTAATCCCGTGGCACGCCCCGTGGAAGACGCCAACGAACTCCCGCAAAATGTTAGTGACAGAGAGGGGGCAAAGAGGAAGGCACGTCCTTGAATGAAAATAATGCCTCTTTGCACACAAAAGCACAGCAAACAGATTTGCTAAAATCTAGCTCATCAATATCAGATTTGGTGGCAAGTAAACATGCACTTTTCAATTTAATTTCAGAAGCAACACCAGATGGTTTATTATTAGGCTTCATTTCTTGCTCAAATTCTTTTGCCACAATATGATTTTCGCTCTTACTTTTCTCTTGTTTTGCTTTATTAGCTCTATGATTATCATCTTTCAAAATGGAATCAGGAGTTATAGGAAGCAAAGTAATATTTGTATCCTTATGAACAAGAGTATACTAATTGTTTCTACCATGGTGTGCGGAATTTTTATCAAATTGCCATGGTCTACCAAGTAATAAGGAACATGCTTGCATAGGTACCACATCACAATCAACATAATCAGCATATGTAGAGATACTAAAATGCACCTGAACAGTACGTGTTACCTTAACCATGCCGCTGTTGTTGAACTATTGAATGTAGTAAGGATGTGGATGTGGTCTTGTGGTGAGAGATAGCTTCTCCACCATCGCCATACTAGCCAAGTTGTTGCAGCTCCCTCCATCTATGATGACGCGAATAAAATGTTCCTTCACAACTCCTTCAGATGGAACAAATTATGCCTCCGATTTTGCTCACTTTGTGTAACCTGCACACTCAAAAGATGTTGAGCAACTAAACATTCATACCTGCAAAGATCTTCAAGAGCTATGTATTGCGCCTCATGATAAGAATCATCTCCACCGTGTTCTTCATGTGTAATAAGAGCCAAAGTCTCTCATCATAGTCACTAGCGGACTCATACCCACCATCCTCGTGAGCAATCATCACACGCTGAGATTTGCATTCTCTCAAAAATGTCCTCTTCCCTTAGACCGACAACAAATAATATCACTTGTGTGCCCTGCTGACGCCATGGAAGAAGAAGAGCTCTGCAAGCCCGCCGGTGTGCTCTTGGCGATAGTGGTGGTTGTGCTCGCTTGTATCACGTTGGAGGTGGCACCAAGGAGGTGATGGTGCAAAGGAAGTAGATGATGCACGTGGTGTCCATGATGAAGGTCGACCTGCAGAAAAGTTAGTTCGCGCCAATGCCCGCCGATCCTCAAGACTTCACGCTCAGCTTTACAAGCAAGATGGAATAAATGAGTGATATTATTATAATCCTTATACTCTAGAATGGTCTGAATCTCTATTTAATCCACCCATAAAACGTGCAAGCATAGCTTCATTCTCCTCAACAATACCACATCTAATCAAGCCAGCTTTGTAATTCCCGATAATATTCTTCTACAGAATTTTTTCCTTGTCTTAAGCGCTGCAATTTTTGAAGTAATTCACGTTGATAATATGGTGGAACCCAACGAGTACGCATAGCAGTTTTCAAAGCAGCCCAAGTAGCTGGAACAGGATATAATCTACAATGTTCGCACCACCAAACACATGCAAAGCTAGTGAAAGCACAAACAATGGCAGAACACGCCTCTCCTCGTGATATTGTAAACATGTAAATCGTTGTTCAGCTTTCTAACTCCCAAGTAAGATATATATCAGGCACATATCTACCCTCAAATGGTGGAATATTCAATTTCAGTTTAGGGAGATGGTCATGATCTCGTACCTGAGGGGGAGCCCTAACATTGCCATTATTTGCATGTGGACGACCTGGTTGTTGTGGTGCTGGTGGTTGCACGTAGTTCTGATTTTGATCAACTTCATCCTCGTAATCTCCCACATAATCATCCTCCTCCGCATCAGCAGCAGGAGCCACAGAAGTATCAACAGCAGCACCAACAGTTTGGCCAGGCGCAAGAGGGACACGGCTCGCTCGGCGGAGGGCTATTTCGCGACGTGGAGGTAGTCGTTGTTGTTGTTGTTGTAGAGGTGCGTTAGGTGCAGCCGGTGGTGGTGGTGGAAGACGCGCGAGCGATTCATTAAACTTGTTATCGAGCTTTGTTTCGAACGTTTCTCCATGCCATCTATCTTCTCCATGGCCTCTTCAAATCTATTTAGCACATCTTGCACCTGTCCACTCATCATTTGCTGAAATTTATCATGTAACTCCTTATTCGTCATGTTCTCCTAGTCAGTCTTGTCGGCTTGTGATCCTGGCCTGGTTAGCAGCAATAGAAATACACAAGAATATGATCCTACAGACTACTAACAAGAGGTGGTGGTGGGTGTCACAAATCCGTCAAGCAAATCTCAAATTCTTACCAGCTTACCCAGCAGCAGGCAGTGATTGGCATCCAATGTAGTCAAAACTCTCAAGGCTTGGATAGAGCGATTACCAGGGAGAGTCAAACGCACGATGTAGATGTATGTGGAGCTGGGAAGGCTTATAATATTGTAGCAAAATGGGTCAGCAATAATCAATTCAGAGATGCAAACTTGAATAAAAGCTCAACGACTGTACTGTGCTGGTCCTAGGCTAGACCGTACTAGAGACGCGAGCCTAGAACACTAACAAAATCACGGCGCTGCACGTAAACAAGGGAGGAGCACACTCTGAATTTTTTTCTTTTTTTTCACTTTCTTTTGCACTTTTTTTCCTCTTTTTTTTGTTTTGCTCCGCAACAAAAAAATTTCATAAAAGTCAACAAATGTCCTAAAAACTGCCTAGCCAAAATTTTTTTTGAAACTGGAACTATTTTTCTTCTGCGGATGGTTCGGAAGTTGGGGAGTCCTACTCTGTCATGACTCGGAGTATCGCGTGATCTAGAAGTGGAGAACAAAGCAACAATTACTAGACTCGGACTAGGACTGGTGGCGGAGATGAATCTGGTGGAAACTCGGACTGGTGGCGGATATTTGCAGGGCGATGGAACACGGACTGGTGGCGAATCTTTGATGGAGGCGGACTCTGATTGGCGTAATGGCGGGGATATGTGGTATATGGTAACGGCGATGACGATGGTGGTATATGGCAGCGGTGATGACGATGGTGGTATATGGCAGCGGTGATGACGATGGTGCGGTGGCGGCATGACAACTTGTGAACAGAACTGGAAACTCTAAAGTACTAGACGCTAGGACCAGCAACTTGACACGACGATGCAACCGCAAATTCAACAAAGCAAATACAGAAAAGATTATGCAAAGGCTCAGATTGGTTCGGATAAGATGAACTAACCCTAAATTTTTTTTGTGGCTTTTTCATGGACTATAGGTATGAAGAACAGACTCGATCTAAACTACGAAAACTGTAAAATCTCACCGAGCAACCTGGAAATCTGATACCACTTGATAGAGGCAAAGGTGTCCCGCCTTCGATGAGATGGTGGCTATCGCTTAGGATGAAGTCGACTTTGACGATCCGACCACGAACGCGCGAGGACGCCGCGCTTTAGCAATCGCTAAACCAACTCCGAGAGGTTATTGACCATGCCACAACACGATCAACCCGACCACGAAGGTCTGCTTCGCAGCAAACGAAGAACAAGCAAGAAACTAAGATTGCAACTGGATATTGCGAATATAAGAGGAAAACTTTATTGATCAAGGTGGGGTTCTGTGACGCTTTGTCCGGTCGCTGAACACAAACGGCACACGGTTGCAGCTATGGCTAACTTTAATCTAAACAAAACCCAAAGTCTAAACGTCGCCCTAAGGGCTGTATATATGGAGGAAGAGGAGGGAATTTCGTGGCCCTTGAGGGAGGGGTCCGAAACCAACCCTAACTCTTGTTTCCCCACACATACGGACTCTAAAAATAGCCTATACTTAAGTATTTCGAAATTACATGGGCCTGGCCCAATAATAAGGTGACGCAGCATCTAGAATAGCCTATGGACGAATATTATGAAGTGGCATCTTGTATATTTCGTCCAAGGCTTCATGCACTCATTATGGGGGCCTCAAAGTCCTGAAATCATCACTTGTAACTCCGTTCTTGTTCCCCTCGCACATGCCATCACCTCCTTGCTTGGTCTTGCTCCAGTGTTCATCCCTCTTATCCATGACAGGCCCTTCATTTGTAAGCAAAACAAATGTATCCAATTTAGGCAGCATCATATTCTCATGAACATAATCATTACCAAGAAACGAAAGTACCTGATAATTTAATTGGTGTGCGCGAGCTCTAGTAATTGGTCCATTATGTATAGCAGCAGGGGCTGTGGGTGTAACAATGGTATTGATGTCCTCATCATCCTCCCCTTCTTGAAAAGAAGTCGTCCTCGACGGAAGCTCATCTTCCTCACCCAAATAAGGCTTCAAATATGCAATGTTAAAAGTGGGACTAACCCCAAAATCTGCAGGCAGCTCAAGTTTATATGCATTATCATTTATTTTCAATAAAACCTTAAAAGAACCATCAGACATGGTATTAGTTTTGATTTATGCAAATCAGAAATCTATCCTCACGCAAATGTAACCAAACAAGATCTCCAGGTGCAAACACAACATGTTTTCTACCCTTATATCCAGCAAGTTTATATTTAGCATTCATACGCTCAATGTTTTCCTTAGTTAACTCATGCATTTTAAAAATCAATTCAGCACATTGTTTAGCATCAAAATTAACCTTCTCCGAAGATGGAAGAGGCAACAAATCAATAGGTGCACGAGGTAGGAAACCATACACAATTTCAAAAGGGCACATCTTAGTAGTAGAATGCAATGAACGATTATAAGCAAATTCAATATGAGGCAAGCATTCTTCCCACATTTTCTTATTATTCTTCAAAACAGCCCTAAGCATAGTAGACAATGTTCTATTGACTACTTCAGTTTGTCCATCAGTTTGGGGTGATAAGTAGTACTAAAAGCAGCTTAGTCCCCAAATTAGCCCATAAACATCTCCAAAAGTGGCTAAGAAATTTAGTATCACGATCTGAAACAATAGTATTTGGCACACCATGCAAGCGAATAATTTCACGAAAGAACAAATCAGCAACATTAACAGCGATCATCGCTTTTATGACATGGTATAAAGTGTGCCATTTTCGAGAATCTATCCACAACAACAAATATGCGATCCTTCCCCTTCTTTGTTCGAGGTAAACCTAAAACAAAGTCCGTAGATATATCCTCCCAAGGAACACTAGGTACAGGCAAAGGCATATATAAACCATGAGGATTGAATTGTGACTTAGCTTTTTGACATGTAGTGCAGTGAGCAACAAAGCGCTCAACATCCCGTCTCATCTTTGGCCAAAAGAAATGTGTAGCAAGTACGTCCTCCGTCTTCTTCACGCCAAAGTGTCCCATTAGTACTCCTCCATGCGCCTCCTGCAACAACAAAAGACAAACAGAGCTAGCTGGAATGCATAGCTTGTTAGCACGGAACACAAATCCATCATTAAACGACGAACTTGTTCCAAGTTGTTCCTTCTTTACAATTCTGCAATACATCTTTAAAATCAGCATCATGCACATATTGATCTTTGATGGTCTCCAAACCAAATATTTTGAAGTCAAGTTGTGAAAGCATAGTATAGCGATTTAGACAATGCATCAAGAATAACATTTTCTTTACCCTTCTTGTGTTTAATGACATAAGGGAAGTCTCAATGAATTCAACCCATTTAGCATGTCTACGATTCAGTTTAGCTTGACTTTTAGTATGTTTCAAAGATTCATGATCAGAATGTATAACAAATTCCTCGGGCCATAAATAATGTTGCCATGTTTCCAAAGTCCGAACAAGAGCATATAATTCTTTATCATAAGTAGAATAATTTAGACTAGGCCCACTTAATTTTTCATAGAAGTATGCAACAGGTTTGCCATCTTGTAATAGCACACCTCCTAATCCAATTCCGCTAGCATCACATTCAAGCTCAAAAGTCTTATTAAAATCAGGAAGTTGGAGTAAAGGAGCATGTGTCAACTTATCTTTCAATACCGTGAAGGCTTCTTCCGTATGGTACCCCAAACAAAAGGCACATCCTTCTTTGTAAGCTCATTGAGAGGTGCAGAATGGTGCTGAAATCTCTCACAAAACGCCTATAGAATCCAAATGAGGCCAAGAAAACTCCTCACTTGTGTGACTGCTTTGGGCTGCGCCAACTCTCAATAGCTTCGATCTTGGCTTTATCAACTTCAATTCCCTGTGGAGTAACAACATAGCCAAGAAAAGACACTCGATCGGTGCAAAAGGTGCACTTCCCAAGGTTACCAAACAAACGTGCATCACGTAGAGCAATAAAAACTACACGTAAATGTTCCAAATGTTACTCCAAAGATCTGCTATAAATCAATATGTCATCAAAGTAGACTACCAGAAATCGTCCAATGAAAGCACGTAAAACTTCGTTCATTAATCTCATGAAAGTACTAGGTGCATTAGTTAACCCAAAAGGCATGACTAACCACTCATATAATCCAAACTTAGTTTTAAATGTTGTTTTCCATTCATCCCTCAATTTCATACGAATTTGATGGTATCCACTACGCAAATCAACTTTGGAGAATATTGTAGAGCCACTCAATTCATCAAGCATATCATCTAGCCTAGGAATAGGATGACGATAACAAATAGTAATATTATTAATGCCTCTACAATCAACACACATACGCCGATGTACCATCCTTTTTCGCACTAGAATAATAGGAATAGCACAAGGACTAAGGGATTCGTATATAACCTTTGTCGAGAAGCTCTTGTACTTGACGATAATCTCCTTCGCCTCCTCCGGATTGGTACGGTATGGCGACGGTTTGGTAGTGAAGCACCGGAATTAAGTCAATCTGATGCTCAATCCTCGAATAGGCGGTAATCCCGTGGCACGCCTTGTGGAAAGACGCCGCTAACTCCTGCAAAATGTTAGTGACAGCAGGAGGCAAAGAGGAAGGCACGTCCTCGAATGAAAATAATGCCTCTTTGCACACAAAAGCATAGCAAATAGATTTGCTAAAATCTATCTCATCAATATCAGATTTAGTGGCAAGTAAAGATGCACTTTTCAATTTAATTTCAAAAGCAACACTAGATGGTTTACTATTAGGCTTCATTTGTTGCTCAAATTCTTTTGCCACAATTTGATTTTCACTCTTATTTTTCTCCTGTTTTGATTTGTTAGCTCTATTAATATCATCTTTCAAAATGGACTCAGGAGTCATAGGAAGCAAAGTAATATTTTTATCCTTATGAACAAGAGTATACTAATTGTTTCTACCATGGGGTACCGAATTTCTATCAAATTGCCATGGTCGACCAAGTAATAAGGAACATGCTTGCATAGGTACCACATCACAATCAACATAATCAGCATATGTAGAGATACTAAAATGCACACAAACAGTACGTGTTACCTTAACCTGGCCGATGTTGTTAAACCATTGGATGTAGTAAGGATGTGGATGTGGTCTTGTGGTGAGAGATACCTTCTCCACCATCTCCATGCTAGCCAAGTTGTTGCTGCTCCCTCCATCTATAATGACACGCACAAAACGTTTCTTCACAACTCCCTTTGTATGGAACAAATTGTGCCTCTGATTTTGCTCACCAGTGACCAGACACTCAAAACACGCTGAGCAACTAAACATTCATATCTCTGTCATTTCAGAGCCATGTATTGCATGTCATGATAAGAATCATCTCCACCATGTTCTTCACTTGTAATAAGAGCCAAGTCTCCTCATCGTAGTCACTAGCGGACTCATACCCACCATCCTCGTGAGCAATCATCACACGCTGAGATTTGCATTCTCTCGATAATGACCTCTTCCCTTACAACGACGACAAATAATATCACTTGTGTGCCCTGCTGATGCCACGGAAGAAGAAGAGTTCTGTAGGCCCGGCAGGGCGCTTTGGCGATAGTGGTGGTGGTTGTGCTCGCTTGTATCATGGCTGGAGGTAGCAAATGATGGGGTGCTGTGTAGTGGAAGTAGAGGATGCACGCGGTGTCCATGATGAAAGTCGACCGCAGAAAAGTTAGTTCGCCCAATGCTTGTCGATCCTCGCACTTCACGCTCAACTTTACAAGCAAGATGGAATAAACGAGTGATATTAGTATACCCTTATACTCTAGAATGGTCTGAATCTCTCTATTTAATCCACCTATAAAACGTGCAAGCATAGCTTCATTCTCCTCAACAATACCACATCTAATCAAGCCAGTTTGTAATTCCTGATAATATTCTTCTACAGAATTTTTTCCTTGTCTTAAACGCTGCAATTTTTGAAGCAATTCACGTTGATAATATGGTGGAACCCAATGAGTATGCATAGCAGTTTTCAAAGCAGCCCAAGTAGCTGGAATAGGATATAATCTACAATGTTCAGACCACCATACACATGCAAAACTAGTGAAAGCACAAACAAAGAAGAAGAACCCGCCTCCTCGGATATTGTAAACATGTAAAACGTTGTTCAGTTTCTAACTCCCAAGTAAGATATATGTCATGAACATATCTACCCTCAAATGGTGGAATATTCAATTTCAGTTTCGAATATGGTCATTATCTCGCACTGAGGTGGTAGTGCAGCCTACCGCTATGTAATATATACCGAGGTCGACTCACCCGGTGGTGGTGCTAGTGGCTGCACATAGTTCTGATTTTGATCAACCTCATCCTCATAATATTCCTCCACCTCTGCAGCAGAATAGCAGGAGCTACAGAAGCTCCAACAAAGCAGAGAGCAGCCGCACCAGAATTTTGTCCTCGCTCAATAGGAACACGCTGTACTCGCCCATACTCATTCGAAGGGGCGCTGTTGTAGTTGTTGTTGTTGCAGAGGTGCGATAGGTGCAATCATGGTGGTTATGGAAAACGCGAGCAATTCATTAAACTTGCTATCAAGCTTTGTTTCAACGATTCTCAATGCCATCTATCTTCTCCATAGCCTCACAAATCTGTTTAGCACATCTTGCACCTGTCCACTCATCATTTGCGTAAATTTATCATGTAGCTGTTTGTTCGCAGTTTCTCCCAATCAGCCTCATCGGCTTGTGATCCTACCATGGTTAGCAGCAAATAGAAACACACAAGAATATGATCCTATAGACTACTAAGAAGTGGGTGTGGTGTATCACAAACCCGTGAAGCAAATCTCAAATTCTTACCAGCCTACCCAAAGAAGAAAGGGTGATCGGCAACCGCTAGAAGTCAAAACTCTCAAAGCTTGATAGAGCGATTACCAGGGAGAGTCCAACGCACGATGTAGATGTATGTGGAGCTGGGAGGCTTATAATATGGTAGCAAAAGGGTCAGCAATAATCAATTTAGAGATGCAAAGTTGAATAAACGCTCAACGACGGTACTGTGCTGGTCCTAGGCTAGACTGTGCTAGAGACGCGAGCCTAGAACACAACCAAAATCACGGCACGACACGTAAACAAGGGAGGAGCACACTCTGAATTTTTTTCTTTTTTTCCTCTCTTTTTTTGCACTTTTTTCCTCTTTTTTTTGCTCCGCAACAATTTTTTTTCGAAAAAGTCTACAAATGGTCTAAAAATTGCCTAGCCAGAATTTTTTTTTTTGAGTTTGGAACTATTTCTCTACTGTGGGTAGCACGGAAGTTGGGGAGTCCTTCTCTGTCCCGACTCGGAGTATGGCGTGATCTGGAAAACCAAAACAGAGTAACAAAATACTAGACTCGGAATAGGACTGGTGGTGGAGATGAAATTGGTTGAACTAGGACTGGTGGCGGAGATGAATCTGTGGAACTCTGACCGTGGCGGAGATGAATCTGTGGAACTCGGACAGTGGCGATATATGTTGAAGGTGAACTCGATTACGGATGGCGGCGGATATGTGGTGGCGATATGGATACGGATTGGCGGTGAATATGTGGTGGTGGTATATGGCACCAGCGATTTATGATGATGCGGTGGTGATATATAGCAGCGGCGACGTGACAACCTCGTGAATGTAACTCAAACTCTAAAAGACTAGACGCTAAGACCAGCAACTTGACACGATGATGCAACCGCAAATTCAACAAAGCAAATACAGAAAAGATTATGCAAAGGCTCAGATTGGTTCGGATGGGATGAACTAACCCTAATTTGTTTTTTGGCTTTTTCGTGGACTATAGGTATAAGAATAGACTCGATCTAAACTACGAAAAACTGTAAAATCTCACCGAGCAACCTGGACATCTGATACCACTTGATAGAGGCAAAGGTGTCCCGTCTTTCGATGAGATGATGGATATCGCTAGGTGGAAATCGACTTTGACGATCCGACTACGAACGTGCGAGGACGTCACGCCTTAGCAATCGCAAAACCAACTCCGAGAGGTTATTGACCATGCCGGAGCACGATCAACCTGACTACGAGGGTCGGTTTCCTGCGAGCAAACGAAGAACAAGCAAGAAACTGATTTTGCAATCTGGATATTGCGAATATAAGGTGAAAGCTTTATTGATCAAGGTGGGGTTCTGAGACGTCTTTGTCTAGTCGTTGAACACAAACGAAGTACGCAAAGTTGCAGCTATGGCGAACTTTAATCTAAACAAAACCCAAAGTCTAAACGGTGCCCTAAGGGCTGTATATATGGAGGAAGAGGGGGGATTTCGTGGCCCTTGGTGGAGGGGTCCAAAATCAACCCTCTCTCTTGTTTCCCCACACATACGGACTCAAAAAATAGCCTATACTTATGTATTTCGAAATTACATGGGCCTGGCCCAATAATAAGGTGACGCATCACCTAGAATAGCCCCGGGACGAAATTTATGAAGTGGCATCTTGTATATTTCGTCCAAGGCTTCATGCACCCATTATGGTGGCTTCAAAGTCCTGAAATCATCACTTGTAACTCCGTTTGTTCCTTTGCGATGCCATCATCTCCATGCTTGTTCGTGCTCCAATGTCCATCCTTCTCCAAGCTAGGCCCTTCATTTGTAAGCAAAACAAATATATCCAATTTAGGCAGCATCATATTCTCATGAACATTAGAATCATTACCAAGAAACGAAAGTACCTGATAATTTAATTGGCGGGCGCGTGCTCTAGTAATTGGTCCAGTATATTAGCAGTAGGGGCTGTGGGTGTAACAATGGTATTGATGTCCTCATCAGCAGGCAAACCAAGAACAAGCAAGAAACTAAGATTGCAATCTGGATATTGCGAATACAAGAGGAAAACTTTATTGATCAAGGTGGGGTTCTGTGATGACTTTGTCTGGTCGTTGAACACAAACGAAGTACACGAAGTTGCAGCTATGGCGAACTTTTAATCTAAACAAAACCCAAAGTCTAAACGACGCCCTAAGGGCTGTATATATGGAGGAAGAGGAGGGAATTTATTGGCCCTTGAGGGAGGGGTCCGAAACCAACCCTAACTATTGTTTCCCCGCACATACGAACTCTAAAAATAGCCTATATTTAAGTATTTCGAAATTACATGGGCCTGGCCCAATAATAACGTGACGCAACACCTAGAATAGCCTATGGACGAATACTATGAAGTGGCATCTTGTATATTTCGTCCAAGGCTTCATGCACTCATTATGGGGCCCTCAAAGTCCTGAAATCATCACTTGTAACTCCGTTTGTTCCTCAAGATGCCATCATCTCCATGCTTGGTCTTGCTCGAGTGTTCATCCCTCTTATCCATGACAGGCCCTTCATTTGTAAGCAAAACAAATGTATCCAATTTAGGCAGCATCATATTCTCATGAACATTAGAATCATTACCAAGGAACGAAAGTACCTGATAATTTAATTGGCATGCGCGAGCTCTAGTAATTGGTCCAGTATGTATAGCAGCAGGGGCCGTGGGTGTAACAATGGTATTGATGTCCTCATCATGTTCACTAAAACGGTCATAATTTGATCATTCGGAGTCCGTGTCAGACCCCACAAGTTCTCGAACTGCTTGCGACGAGCGTCCGAATCCAGAAAATACTCCCCGCTTGCGCCAGGAGGCCCGGATTACCCTCAAATACGGCCTTAAGCAGGACTTTTGGCCCTGAAAGTCATAGAACATCATTCGTCGCTGTATTTCAGACAAGTTTCTGAACCCATTGGCACTTCCTTTTGAAGGAAATCTGAGAGATTATGTTCCTTATAGACATTAGCCTCCCTGGTAGGGATAAACATACCTTTCTGCAGATGCTCTATGATCCGGGCAATCTCATTTGGCCGTAAGTTGAAGAAAATCCAGCGGCTATATGCCTTATTCTCCTCGTTTTCTCCAGATGGCATGGTGTAACTCATGCACGTGAAAGCCAAGTACTAAAGGGCATTCCTGGCATCGATCAATATATATGTGGAAACGATATCTCCACTATAGATGACAAGAAATTTTGGGGCAGTCAGGCAAAAAGCGCACGAGAAAATGAAGTACTTTCAAGGACTGCCATAGAATGGACAGATGCTCACTAAGACGGTCATAATTTTGTCATTAGGAGTCCGTGTCGGACCCATAAGTACTCAAACTGCTCGCAGCGAGCGTGCGAATCCAAAAGAATACTCCCCGCTTGCGCCAGGAGGCCCGGAGTACCCTCAAATTCAGCCTTAAGCATGACTTTTTGGCCCTGAAAGTCAAAGAACATCATTCGTTGCTTTTTTCGCATAAGTTTCAACCTGCTGGCACTTCCTTTTGAATGCAATTCGAGAGATTATGTTGCTTATAGACATTGCCCCCTCGTAGGGACAAACGATCTTTCTCGCAGATGCTCTATGATCCGGAAATCTCATTTGGTCAGAATTGAAGAAAATCCAGCGCTATATGCCTTATTCTCCTTGTTTTCGCCGGATGGTATGCTTTAACTCATGCGCGTGAAAGCCAAGAACAAAATTTTATTCCTGGCATCGGTCAATATATATGTGGAAACGATATCTCCACTATAGAGGACAAGAAATTTTGGGGCAGTCAGGCAAAACGCGCACGAGAAAATGAAATAATTTTGTCATTAGGAGTCCGTGTCGGACCCATAACTACTCAAACTGCCCGCGGCGAGCATGCGAATCATAAAAAAAATACTCCCCGCTAGCGCCAAAAGGCATGGAGTACCCTCGAATTCAGCTTTAAGTAGGACTTTTTGGCCCTGAAAGTCAAAGAACATCATTTGTCGCTGTCTTTCAGACAACTTTCCGAACCCATTGGCACTTCCTTTTGAAGGAAATTCGAGAGATTATGTTGCATATAGACATTAGCCCCCCGGTAGGGAGAAACATAACTTTTTAAAGATGCTCTATGATCCGGGCAATCTCATTTGGCGGTAAATTGAAGAAAATCCAGCGGCTATATGCCTTATTCTCCTTGTTTTTGCCGGATGGCATGCTGTAACTCATGCGCATGAAAGCCAAGAACAAAAAGGCATTCCTGGCATCAATCAATATATATGTGGAAACGATATCTCCACTATAGAGGACAAGAAATTTTAGGGCAGTCAGGCAAAAATCGCACGAGAAAATGAAGTACTTTCAAGGACTGCCATAGAATGGACAGATGTTCACTAAAACGGTCATAATTTTGTTATTCAGAGTCCATGTCGGACCCATAAGCACTCAAACTGCTCGCGACGAGCATGTGACTCCCAAAAATACTCCCCGCATGTGGCAGGAGGCCCAGAGTACCCTCAAATTGAGCCTTAAGCAGGACTTTTGGCCCTGAAAGTCAAAGAACATCATTCGTCGCTGTTTTTCAGACAAGTTTCTGAACCCATTGGCACTTCGTTTTGATGGAAATTCGAGAGATTATGTTGCTTATAGACATTAGCCCCCTGGTAGGGACAAATGTACCTTTCTCGCAAATGCTCTATGATCCGGAAATCTCATTTGGTCGTGAATTGAAGAAAATCCAGCGCTATATGCCTTATTCTCCATGTTTTCACGGATGGCATGTCAGAACTCATGCACGTGAAAGCCAAGAACAAAAGGGCATTCCTGCATCGGTCAATATATATGTGGAAACTTTATTTCCACTATAGAGGACAAGAAATTTTAAAGGGCCAGCAAAAAGCGCACGAGAAAATGAAGTACTTTCAAGGACTGCCATAGATTGGACAGATGTTCACTAAAACGGTCATAATTTTGTCATTAGGAGTCCGTGTCGGACCCATAAGTACTCAAACTGCTCACGGCGAGCATCCGAATCCAAAAACACTCCCCACTTGCGCCAGGAGGCCCGGAGTACCCTCAAATTCAGCCTTAAACAGGACTTTTTGGCCCTGAAAGTCAAAGAACATCATTCGTCGCTATTTTTCGCATAAGTTTCAACCCATTGGCACTTACTTTTGAAGGAAATTCGTGAGATTATGTTGCTTATAGACATTAGCCCCCGTTGCAGGGACAAACATACCTTCCTGCAGATGCTCTATGATCCGGGCAATCTCATTTGACCGTAAATTGAAGAAAATCCAGCGGCAATATGCCTTATTCTCCTCGTTTTCGCCGGATGGCATGGTGTAACTCATGCACGTGACAGCCAAGAACTAAAGGGCATTCCTGCCATCGGTCAATATATATGTGGAAACGAAATCTCCACTATCGAGGACAAGAAATTTTGGGGCAGTCAGGCAAAAAGCGCAAGAGAAAATGAAGTACTTTCAAGGACTGCCATAGAATGGACAGATGTTCACTAAAACGGTCATAATTTTGTCATTCGGAGTCCGTGTCAAACCCATATGTACTCAAACTGCTCTCGGTGAGCATGCGAATCCTGAAAATACTCCCCGCTTGCGCCAGAGGCCCGTGGTACCTCAAATTCAGCCTTAAGGAGGACTTTTGGCCCCGAAAGTCAAAGAACATCATTCGTCGCTATTTTTCGCATGTTTTTCAACCCATTGGCACTTCCTTTTGAAGGAAATTGAGAGATTATGTTGCTTATAGACATTAGCCCCCGGTAGGGACAAACGTACCTTTCTCGCAGATGCTCTATGATCCGGCAATCTCATTTGGTCAGAATTGAAGAAAATCCAGCGCTATATGCCTTATTCTCCTCGTTTTCGCCGGATGGCATGGTGTACCTCATGCACGTGATAGCCAAGAACTAAAGGGAATTCCTGGCATCGGTCAATATATATGTGGAAACGATATCTCGACTATAGAGGACATGAAATTTTGGGGCGGTCAGGCAAAAAGCGCACGAGAAAATGAAGTAATTTCAAGGACTGCCATAGAATGGACAAATGTTCACTAAAACGGTCATAATTTTGTCATTAGGAGTCCTTGTCGGACCCATAAGTACTCAAACTGCTCGCGGCGAGCATGCGAATCCAAAAAAATACTCCCCGCTTGTGCCAGTAGGCCCGGAGTACCCTCGAATTCAGCCTTAAGGAGGACTTTTTGGCCCCGAAAGTCAAAGAACATCATTCGTTGCTGTTTTTCAGACAAGTTTCAACCCATTGGCACTTCCTTTTGAAGGAAATTGAGAGATTATGTTCCTTATAGACATTAGCCCCGGTAGGGATAAACATACCTTTCGCAGATGCTCTATGATCCGGCAATCTCATTTGGTCAGAATTGAAGAAAATTTAGCGGCTATATGCCTTATTCTCCTTGTTTTCACGGATGGCATGTCAGAACTCATGCGCGGAAAGCCAAGAACAAAAGGGCATTCCCGGCATCGGTCAATATATATGTGGAAACGATATTCCACTATAGAGGACAAGAAATTTTGGGGCAGTCAGCAAAAAGCGCACGAGAAAATGAAGTACTTTCAAGGACCGCCATAGAATGGACAGATGTTCACTAAGACGGTCATAATTTTGTCATTAGGAGTCCGGTCGGACCCATAAGTACTCAAACTGCTCATGGCAAGCATGCGAATCCAAAAAATACTCCCGCTTGTGCCAGAGGCCCGAGTACCTCAAATTCAGCCTTAAGCAGGACTTTTGGCCTCGAAAGTCAAAGAACATCATTCGTCATGTTTTTCATACAATTTTCAACCCATTGGCACTTCCTTTTGAAGGAAATTCGTGAGATTATGTTGCTTATAGACATTAGCCCCGTGGTAGGGACAAACGCACTTTATGCAGATGCTCTATGATCCGCAACTCATTTGGCCAGAATTGAAGAAAATCTAGCGGCTATATGCCTTATTCTCCTTGTTTTTGCCGGATGGCATGCTGTAACTCATGCGCGTGAAAGCCAAGAACAAAAGGGCATTCCTGGCATCGATCAATATATATGTGGAAATGATATCTCCACTATAGAGGACAAGAAATTTTGGGGCAGCCAGGCAAAAATCGCACGGGAAAATGAAGTACTTTCAAGGACTGCCATAGAATGGACAGATGTTCACTAAAACGGTCATAATTTTGTTATTCAAAGTCCGGGTCGGATATATAAGTACTCAAACTGCTCACAAGAGCATGCGAATCCAAAAATACTCCCGCTATGCCAGAGGCCCGGAGTACCTCAAATTCAGCCTTAAGCAGGACTTTTGGCCCCGAAAGTCAAAGAACATCATTCGTTGCTGTTTTTCAGACAAGTTTCTGAACCCATTGGCACTTCCTTTTGAAGGAAATTTGTGAGATTATGTTGCTTATAGACATTAGCCCCCGTGGTAGGGAAAAACGTACCTTTATGTACATGCTCTATGATCCGGGCAACCTCATTTGGCCAGAATTGAAGAAAATCCAGCGTTATATGCCTTATTCTCCTTGTTACGGATGGCATGGTGTAACTCATGCACGTGAAAGCCAAGAACTAAATGGCATTCCTGGCATCGGTAAATATATATGTGTAAACGATATCTCCACTATATAGGACAAGTAATTTTGGGGCGGTCAGACAAAAACCGCACGAGAAAATGAAGTACTTTCAAGGACTGCCATAGAATGGACAGATGTTCACTAAAACGGTCATAATTTTGTCATTTGGAGTCCGTGTCGGACCCATAAGTACTCAAACTGCTCGCGGCGAGCATGCGAATCTAAAAATACTCGCGCTTGCCCAGAGGCTCGGAGTACCTCAAATTCAGCCTTAAATAGGACTTTTGGCCCCTAAGGTCAAAGAACATCATTCGTTGCTGTTTTTCAGAAAAGTTTCTAACCCATTGGCACTTCCTTTGAAGGAAATTCGTGAGATTATGTTCCTTATAGACATTAGCCCCCGTGGTAGGGACAAACGTACCTTTATGCAGATGCTCTATGATCCGGCAACCTCATTTGGTCAGAATTGAAGAAAATCCAGCGGTTATATGCCTTATTCTCCTCGTTACCGGATGGCATGGTGTAACTCATGCACGGAAAGCCAAGAACTAAATGGCATTCCCGCATCGGTCAATATATATGTGGAAATGATATTCCACTATAGAGGACAAGAAATTTTGGGGCGGTCAGCAAAAAGCGCACGAGAAAATGAAGTACTTTCAAGGACCGCCATAGAATGGACAGATGTTCACTAAACGGTCATAATTTTGTCATTAGGAGTCCGTTTCGGACCCATAAGTACTCAAACTGCACGCAAGCGGCAAGCATGCGAATCCAAAAATACTCCCGCTTGCCAGAGGCTCGAGTACCTCAAATTCAGCCTTAAATAGGACTTTTGGCCCCTAAAGTCAAAGAACATCATTCGTCATTGTTTTTCATACAAGTTTCAACCCATTGGCACTTCCTTTGAAGGAAATTCGTGAGATTATGTTGCTTATAGACATTAGCCCCGTGGTAGGGACAAACATACCTTCTCGCAGATGCTCTATGATCCGGCAATCTCATTTGGTCGTGAATTGAAGAAAATCCAGCGTTATATGCCTTATTCTCCTTGTTTTCACGGATGGCATGGTGTACTTCATGCACGGAAAGCCAAGAACTAAATGGCATTCCCGCATCGGTCAATATATATGTGGAAACGATATCTCTACTATAGAGGACAAGAAATTTTTGGGCGGTCAGGCAAAAAGCGCACGAGAAAATGAAGTACTTTCAAGGACTGCCATAGAATGGACAGATGCTCATTAAACGCTTATAATTATGTCATTAGGAGTCCGTGTCGGACCCATTAATACTCAAACTGCTCGCGGCGAGCATGCGAATCCAAAAAATACTTCCCGCTTATGCCAGAGGCCCGAGTACCTCAAATTCAGCCTTAAGCAGGACTTTTGGCCCTAAAAGTCAAAGAACATCATTCGTCATTGTTTTCATACATGTTTCAACCCATTGGCACTTCCTTTTGAAGGAAATTCGTGAGATTATGTTGCTTATAGACATTAGCCCCGTGGTAGGGACAAACGTATCTTTCTCGCAGATGCTCTATGATCCGCAATCTCATTTGGCCGTAATTGAAGAAAATCCAGCGGCAATATGCCCTATTCTCCTTGTTTTCGCCGGATGGCATGGTGTAACTCATGCACGTGAAAGCCAAGAACTAAAGGGCATTCCTGACATCGGTCAATATATATGTGGAAACGATATCTCCACTATAGAGGACAAGAAATTTTGGGGCGGTCAGGCAAAAAGCGCAAGAGAAAATGAAGTACTTTCAAGGACTGCCATAGAATGGACAGATGCTCACTAAGACGGTCATATTTTGTCATTAGGAGTCCGGGTCGGACCCATAAGTACTCAAACTGCTCGCGGCGAGCACGCGAATCCAAAAAAATTCTTCCCGCTTAAGCCAGGAGGCCCGGAGTACCCTCAAATTCAGCTTTAAACAGGGCTTTTTGGCCCTAAAAGTCAAAGAACATCATTCGTTGCTGTTTTTCAGACAAGTTTCTGAACCCATTGGCACTTCCTTTTGAAGAAAATTCGTGAGATTATGTTCCTTATAGACATTAGCCCCCGTGGTAGGGACAAACATACTTTTTGCAGATGCTCTATGATCCGGCAATCTCATTTGGCCGAATTGAAGAAAATCCAGCGCTATATGCCTTATTCTCCTCATTTTCCGGATGGCATGGTGTAACTCATGCACGGAAAGCCAAGAACTAAAGGGCATTCCCGCATCGGTCAATAGATATGTGGAAACGATATCTCCACTATAGAGGACAAGTAATTTTGGGGCGGTCAGGCAAAAAGCGCACGAGAAAATGAAGTAGTTTCAAGGACTGCCATAGAATGGACATATGTTCACTAAAATGGTCATAATTTTGTCATTAGGAGTCCGTGTCGGACCCATAAGTACTCAAACTGCTCGCGGCGAGCATGCGAATCCAAAAAATACTCTCCGCTTGTGCCAAGAGGCATCGAGTACCCTCAAATTCAGCCTTAAATAGGACTTTTTGGCCCTGAAAGTCAAAGAACATCATTTGTCGCTGTTTTTCAGACAACTTTCTGAACCCATTGGCACTTCCTTTTGAAGGAAATTCGTGAGATTATGTTGCTTATAGACATTAGACCCCGTGGTAGGGACAAACGTACCTTTCTGCAGATGCTCTATGATCCGGACAATCTCATTTGGCCGTAAATTGAAGAAAATCCAGCGGCTATATGCCTTATTCTCCTTGTTTCGCAGGATGGCATGGTGTACCTCATGCACGTGAAAGCCAAGAACTAAAGGGAATTCCTGGCATCGGTCAATATATATGTGGAAACGGTATCTCCACTATAGGAGACATGAAATTTTGGGGCGGTCAGGCAAAAAGCGCACGAGCAAATGAAGTACTTTCAAGGACTGCCATGGAATGGACAGATGTTCAATAAACGGTCATAATTATGTCATTAGGAGTCCGTGTCAGACCCATAAGTACTCAAACTGCTCACGGCGAGCATGTGAATCCAAAAAAATACTTCCCGCTTGCGCCAGGAGGCCGGGAGTACCCTCAAATTCAGCCTTAAACAGGACTTTTTGGCCCTGAAAGTCAAAGAACATCATTCGTTGCTGTTTTTCATACAAGTTTCTGAACCCATTGGCACTTCCTTTTGAAGGAAGTTCGTGAGATTATGTTGCTTATAGACATTAGCCCCCGTGGTAGGGACAAACGAACCTTACTATAGATGCTCTATGATCCGGCAATCTCATTTGGTCAGAATTGAAGAAAATCCAGCGCTATATGCCTTATTCTCCTTGTTTTCACGGATGGCATGGTGTAACTCATGCACGGAAAGCCAAGAACTAAAGGGCATTCCCGCATCGGTCAATATATATGTGGAAACGATATTCCACTATAGAGGACAAGAAATTTTGGGGCGGTCAGCAAAAAGCGCACGAGAAAATGAAGTACTTTCAAGGACCGCCATAGAATGGACAGATGTTCACTAAGACGGTCATATTTTGTCATTAGGAGTCCGTGTCGGACCCATAAGTACTCAAACTGCTCACAAGCAGCATGTGAATCCAAAAATACTCCGCTTGCGCCAGAGGCCCGAGTACCTCAAATTCAGCCTTAAATAGGACTTTTTGGCCCTGAAAGTCAAAGAACATCATTCGTTGTTGTTTTTCATACAAGTTTCTGAACCCATTGGCACTTCCTTTTGAAGGAAGTTCGTGAGATTATGTTGCTTATAGACATTAGCCCCCGTGGTAGGGACAAACGAACCTTACTATAGATGCTCTATGATCCGGGCAACCTCATTTGGCCGTAAATTGAAGAAAATCCAGCGGCAATATGCCTTATTCTCCTTGTTTTCGCCGGATGGCATGGTGTAACTCATGCACGTGAAAGCCAAGAACTAAAGGACATTCCTGACATCGGTCAATATATATGTGGAAACGTTATCTCCACTATAGAGGACAAGAAATTTTGGGGCGGTCAGGCAAAAAGCGCATGAGAAGATGAAGTACTTTCAAGGACTGCTATAGAATGGACAGATGCTCACTAAGACGGTCATATTTTGTCATTAGGAGTCCGGGTCGGACCCATAAGTACTCAAACTGCTCGCAAGCACGCGAATCCAAAAAATACTTCGCTATGCCAGAGGCCCGAGTACCTCAAATTCAGCCTTAAACAGACTTTTGGCCCCGAAAGTCAAAGAACATCATTCGTCATTGTTTTTCGACAAGTTTTGAACCCATTGGCACTTCCTTTTGAAGGAAATTCGAGAGATTATGTTGCTTATAGACATTAGCCCTCGTGGTAGGGACAAACGTATTTTATGCAGATGCTCTATGATCCGGCAACCTCATTTGGCCAGAATTGAAGAAAATCCAGCGCTATATGCCTTATTCTCCTCATTTTCGCGGATGGCATGGTGTAACTCATGCACGGAAAGCCAAGAACTAAATGGCATTCCTGGCATCGGTCAATATATATGTGGAAACGATATCTCCACTATAGAGGACAAGTAATTTTGGGGCGGTCAGCCGAAAAGCGCACGAGAAAATGAAGTATTTTCAAGAACTGCCATAGAATGGACAGATGTTGACTAAAACGGTCATAATTTTGTCATTAGGAGTCCGTGTCGGACCCATAAGTACTCAAACTGCTCGCGGCGAGCATGCGAATCCAAAAATACTCCCCGCTTGCGCCAGAGGCCCGAGTACCTCAAATTCAGCCTTAAATAGGACTTTTGGCCCCGAAAGTCAAAGAACATCATTCGTCATTGCTTTTTTCGCACAAGTTTTGAACCCATTGGCACTTCCTTTTGAAGGAAATTCGAGAGATTATGTTGCTTATAGACATTAGCCCCGTGGTAGGGACAAACGTACCTTTCTGCAGATGCTCTATGATCCGGCAACTCATTTGGTCAGAATTGAAGAAAATCCAGCGCTATATGCCTTATTCTCCTCGTTTTTGCGGATGGCATGGTGTAACTCATGCACGTGAAAGCCAAGAACTAAAGGGCATTCCTGCATCGGTCAATATATATGTGGAAACGATATCTCCACTATAGAGGACAAGAAATTTTGCGGCAGTCAGACAAAAAGCGCACAAGAAAATGAAGTACTTTCAAGGACTGCCATAGAATGCACAGATGTTCACTAAAACGGTCATAATTTTGCCATTCGGAGTCTGTGTCGGACCCATATGTAATCAAACTGCTCGCGCCGAGCATGTGAATCCAGAAAATACTCCCCGCTTGCGCCAGGAGGCCCGGAGTACCCTCAAATTCAGCCTTAAGCAGGACTTTTTGGCCCTGAAAGTCAAAAAACATCATTCGTCGCTGTGTTTCAGACAAGTTTCAACCCATTGGCACTTCCTTTTGAAGGAAATTCGTGAGATTATGTTGCTTATAGACATTAGCCCCGTGGTAGGGACAAACGTATTTTCTCGCAGATGCTCTATGATCCGCAACCTCATTTGGCCAGAATTGAAGAAAATCCAGCAGCTATATGCCTTATTCTCCTTGTTTTCACGGATGGCATGGTGTAACTCATGCACGGAAAGCCAAGAACTAAAGGGCATTCTCGACATCGGTCAATATATATGTGGAAACGATATTCCACTATAGAGGACAAGAAATTTTGGGCGGTCAGCAAAAAGCGCACGAGAAAATGAAGTATTTTCAAGGACCGCCATAGAATGGACAGATGTTCACTAAGACGGTCATATTTTGTCATTAGGAGTCCGGTCGGACCCATAAGTACTCAAACTGCTCACAAGGCGAGCGCGTGAATCCAAAAATACTTTCGCTATGCCAGAGGCCCGAGTACCTCAAATTCAGCCTTAAACATGACTTTTGGCCCCGAAAGTCAAAGAACATCATTCGTTGTTGTTTTTCAGACAAGTTTCTGAACCCATTGGCACTTCCTTTGAAGGAAATTCGTGAGATTATGTTGCTTATAGACATTAGCCCCGTGGTAGGGACAAACGACTTACTACAGATGCTCTATGATCCGGCAACTCATTTGGCCAGAATTGAAGAAAATCCAGCGGCAATATGCCTTATTCTCCTCGTTTTCGCCGGATAGCATGGTGTAACTCATGCGCGTGAAAGCCAAGAACTAAAGGGCATTCCTGGCATCGGTCAATATATATGTGGAAACGATATCTCTACTACAGAGGACAAGAAATTTTGGGGCAGTCAGGCAAAAAGCGCATGAGAAAATGAAGTACTTTCAAGGACTGCCATGGAATGGATAGATGCTCACTAAGACGGTCATATTTTGTCATTAGGAGTCCAGGTCGGACCCATAAGTACTCAAACTGCTCGCGGCGAGCGCGCGAATCCAAAAAAATACTCCCCGCTTGCCCTAGGAGGCCCGGAGTACCCTCAAATTCAGCCTTAAGCAGGACTTTTTGGCCCTGAAAGTCAAAGAACATCATTCGTCGCTGTTTTTCAGACAAGTTTTTGAACCCATTTGCACTTGCTTTTGAAGGAAATTCGAGAGATTATGTTGCTTATAGACATTAGCCCCCGTGGTAGGGACAAACGTACCTTTATGCACATGCTCTATGATCCGGGCAACCTCATTTGGCCAGAATTGAAGAAAATCCAGCGCTATATGCCTTATTCTCCTCATTTTTGCCACCGGATGGCATGGTGTAACTCATGCACGTGAAAGCCAAGAACTAAATGGCATTCCTGGCATCGGTCAATATATATGTGGAAACGATATCTCCACTATAGAGGACAAGTAATTTTGGGGCGGTCAGGCAAAAAGCGCACAAGAAAATTAAGTAGTTTCAAGGACAGCCATAGAATGGACATATGTTCACTAAAATGGTCATAATTTTGTCATTAGGAGTCCGTGTCGGACCCATAAGTACTCAAACTGCTCACAAGTAGCATGCGAATCCAAAAAATACTCTCCGCTTGCGCCAAGAGGCATGGAGTACCCTCAAATTCAGCCTTAAATAGGACTTTTTGGCCCTGAAAGTCAAAGAACATCATTTGTCGCTATTTTTCAGACAACTTTCTGAACCCATTGGCACTTCCTTTTGAATGAAATTCGTGAGATTATGTTGCTTATAGACATTAGCCCCGTGGTAGGGACAAACGCATTTTCTCGCAGATGCTCTATGATCCGGCAATCTCATTTGGCCGTAAATTGAAGAAAATCCAGCGGCTATATGCCTTATTCTCCTTGTTTTCGCCGGATGGCATGGTGTACCTCATGCACGTGAAAGCCAAGAACTAAAGGGAATTCCTCGCATCGGTCAATATATATGTGGAAACGGTATCTCCACTATAGAAGACATGAAATTTTGGAGCGGTCAGGCAAAAAGCGCACGAGAAAATGAAGTACTTTCAAGGACTGCCATGGAATGGACAGATGTTCAATAAACGGTCATAATTTTGTCATTAGGAGTCCGTGTCGGACCCATAAGTACTCAAACTGCTCACGGCGAGCATGTGAATCCAAAAATACTCGCTTATGCCAGAGGCCCGAGTACCTCAATTCAGCCTTAAGCAGGACTTTTGGCCCCGAAAGTCAAAGAACATCATTCGTCTGTTTTTCATAAGTTTCAACCCATTGGCACTTCCTTTTGAAGGAAATTCGTGAGATTATGTTGCTTATAGACATTAGCCCCGTGGTAGGGACAAACGTATCTTTCTATCAGATGCTCTATGATCCGGCAATCTCATTTGGTCAGAATTGAAGAAAATCCAGCGCAATATGCCTTATTTTCCTCGTTTTCACGGATAGCATGGTGTAACTCATGCGCGTGAAAGCCAAGAACTAAAGGGCATTCCCGCATCGGTCAATATATATGTGGAAACGATATTCTACTATAGAGGACAAGAAATTTTGGGGCAGCAGCAAAAAGCGACGAGAAAATGAAGTACTTTCAAGGACTGCCATGGAATGGACAGATGCTCACTAAGACGGTCATATTTTGTCATTAGGAGTCCGTGTCGGACCCATAAGTACTAAACTGCCACGGCGAGCGCCGAATCCAAAAAATACTCCCGCTTGCCCTAGGAGGCCCGGAGTACCTCAAATTCAGCCTTAAGCAGGACTTTTGGCCCCGAAAGTCAAAGAACATCATTCGTCATTGTTTTTCGACAAGTTTTGAACCCATTTGCACTTGCTTTTGAAGGAAATTGAGAGATTATGTTGCTTATAGACATTAGCCCCGTGGTAGGGACAAACGCACTTTTATGCACATGCTCTATGATCCGGCAACCTCATTTGGCCAGAATTGAAGAAAATCCAGCGGCTATATGCCTTATTCTCCTCATTTTCGCCGGATGGCATGGTGTAACTCATGCACGTGAAAGCCAAGAACTAAATGGCATTCCTGGCATCGGTCAATATATATGTGGAAACGATATCTCCACTATAGAGGACAAGTAATTTTGGGGCGGTCAGGCAAAAAGCGCACGAGAAAATGAAGTATTTTCAAGGACTGCCATAGAATGGACAGATGTTGACTAAAACGGTCATAATTTTGTCATTAGGAGTCCGTGTCGGACCCATAAGTACTCAAACTGCTCACAAGCAGCATGCGAATCCAAAATACTCGCTATGCCAGAGGCCCGAGTACCTCAAATTCAGCCTTAAATAGGACTTTTGGCCCCGAAAGTCAAAGAACATCATTCGTCTGTTTTTTCGACAAGTTTCAACCCATTGGCACTTCCTTTTGAAGGAAATTCGTGAGATTATGTTGCTTATAGACATTAGCCCCGTGGTAGGGACAAACGCATCTTTCGCAGATGCTCTATGATCCGGCAATCTCATTTGGTCAGAATTGAAGAAAATCCAGCGGCTATATGCCTTATTCTCCATGTTTTCGCTGGATGGCATGTTGTAACTCATGCACGTGAAAGCCAAGAACAAAATGGCATTCTTGGCATCGGTCAATATATATGTGGAAACTTTATTTCCACTATAGAGGACAAGAAATTTTGGGGCAGTCAGGCAAAAAGCGCACGAGAAAATGAAGTACTTTCAAGGACTGCCATAGATTGGACCGATGTTCTCTAAAACGGTCATAATTTCTGTCATTCGGAGTCCGTGTCGGACCCATAAGTACTCAAACAGCTCGCGGCGAGCGCGCGAATCCAAAAAATACTCCCCGCTTGGGCCAGAGGCCTGGAGTACCCTCAAATTCAGCCTTAAGCAGACTTTTGGCCCCGAAAGTCAAAGAACATCATTCGTCGCTATTTTTAGATAAGTTTCAACCCATTGGCACTTCCTTTTGAAGGAAATTCGAGAGATTATGTTTTTATAGACATTAGCCCCTCGGTAGGGACAAACGTACCTTCTCGCAGATGCTCTATGATCCGCAATCTCATTTGGTCAGAATTGAAGAAAATCCAGCGCTATATGCCTTATTCTCCTTGTTTTCGCGGATGGCATGTCAGTAACTCATGCGCGTGAAAGCCAAGAACAAAAGGGCATTCCTGGCATCGGTCAATATATATGTGGAAACGATATCTCCACTATAGAGGACAAGAAATTTTGGGGCAACCAGGCAAAAAGCGCACGAGAAAATGAAGTACTTTCAAGGACCGCCATAGAATGGACAGATGCTCACTAAGACGGTCATATTTTGTCATTAGGAGTCCGGTCGACCCATAAGTATCAAACTGCTCATGGCGAGCGCGCCAATCCAAAAAATACTCCCCGCTTGCGCCAGAGGCCCGGAGTACCTCAAATTCAGCCTTAAGCAGACTTTTGGCCCCGAAAGTCAAAGAACATCATTCGTCGCTGTTTTTCGACAAGTTTCAACCCATTGGCACTTCTTTTGAAGGAAATTGAGAGATTATGTTGCTTATAGACATTAGCCCCTGGTAGGGACAAACGTATTTTTATGCAGATGCTCTATGATCCGGCAATCTCATTTGGCCAGAATTGAAGAAAATCCAGCGGCTATATGCCTTATTCTCCTTGTTTTCACGGATGGCATGTCAGTAACTCATGCGCGTGAAAGCCAAGAACAAAAGGGCATTCCTGGCATCGGTCAATATATATGTGGAAACGATATTCCACTATAGAGGACAAGAAATTTTGGGGCGGTCAGCAAAAAGCGCACGAGAAAATGAAGTACTTTCAAGGACCGCCATAGAATGGACAGATGTTCACTAAAACGGTCATAATTTTGTCATTAGGAGTCCGGTCGGACCCATAAGTACTCAAACTGCTCGCAAGCGAGCATGCGAATCCAAAAAATACTCGCTTGCGCCAGAGGCCCGGAGTACCTCAAATTCAGCCTTAAGGGACTTTTGGCCCCGAAAGTCAAAGAACATCATTCGTCGCTGTTTTTCGACAAGTTTCAACCCATTGGCACTTCTTTTGAAGGAAATTCAGAGATTATGTTGCTTATAGACATTAGCCCCGTGGTAGGGACAAACGTATCTTTTGCAGATGCTCTATGATCCGGCAATCTCATTTGGTCAGAATTGAAGAAAATCCAGCGGCTATATGCCTTATTCTCCTTGTTTTCCGGATGGCATGTCAGTAACTCATGCGCGTGAAAGCCAAGAACAAAAGGGCATTCTGGCATCGGTCAATATATATGTGGAAACGATATTCCACTATAGAGGACAAGAAATTTTGGGGCAGTCAGCAAAAAGCGCACGAGAAAATGAAGTACTTTCAAGGACCGCCATAGAATGGACAGATGTTCACTAAACGGTCATAATTTTGTCATTAGGAGTCCGTGTCGGACCCATAAGTACTCAAACTGCTCACAGCAAACGCATGTGAATCCAAAAATACTCCCGCTTGCGCCAGAGGCCCGAGTACCTCAAATTCAGCCTTAAGCAGGACTTTTGGCCCCGAAAGTCAAAGAACATCATTCGTCATTGTTTTTCGACAAGTTTCAACCCATTGGCACTTCCTTTTGAAGGAAATTTGAGAGATTATGTTGCTTATAGACATTAGCCCCTGGTAGGGACAAACGTATTTCTCGCAGATGCTCTATGATCCGGCAATCTCATTTGGTCAGAATTGAAGAAAATCCAGCGGCTATATGCCTTATTCTCCTTGTTTTCCGGATGGCATGTGTAACTCATGCGCGGAAAGCCAAGAACAAAGGGCATTCCCGCATCGGTCAATATATATGTGGAAACGATATTCCACTATAGAGGACAAGAAATTTTGGGGCAAAGTCAGCAAAAAGCGCACGAGAAAATGAAGTACTTTCAAGGACTGCCATAGAATGGACAGATGTTCACTAAAACGGTCATAATTTTGTCATTCGGAGTCCGTGTCGGACCCATAAGTACTCAAACTGCTCGCGGCGAGCATGTGAATCCAAAAAATACTCCCCGCTTACGCCAGGAGGCCCGGAGTACCCTCAAATTCAGCCTTAAGGTGACTTTTGGCCCCGAAAGTCAAAGAACATCATTCGTCGCTGTTTTTCGACAAGTTTCAACCCATTGGCACTTCCTTTTGAAGGAAATTGAGAGATTATGTTGCTTATAGACATTAGCCCCTGGTAGGGACAAACGTATTTTTCCGCAGATGCTCTATGATCCGGCAATCTCATTTGGCCAGAATTGAAGAAAATCCAGCGCTATATGCCTTATTCTCCTTGTTTTCACCGGATGGCATGTCAGTAACTCATGCACGGAAAGCCAAGAACTAAATGGCATTCCCTGCATCGGTCAATATATATGTGGAAACGATATTCCACTATAGAGGACAAGAAATTTTAGGGCGGTCAGCAAAAAGCGACGAGAAAATGAAGTACTTTCAAGGACTGCCATAGAATGGACAGATGTTCACTAAAACGGTCATAATTTTGTCATTAGGAGTCCGTGTCGGACCCATAAGTACTCAAACTGCTCACAAGCGAAGCATGCGAATCCAAAAAATACTCCCGCTTGCGCCAGAGGCCCGAGTACCTCAAATTCAGCCTTAAGGTAGACTTTTGGCCCCGAAAGTCAAAGAACATCATTCGTCGCTGTTTTTTAGACAAGTTTCAACCCATTGGCACTTCCTTTTGAAGGAAATTCGAGAGATTATGTTGCTTATAGACATTAGCCCCTGGTAGGGACAAACGTATTTTCTCGCAGATGCTCTATGATCCGGCAATCTCATTTGGTCAGAATTGAAGAAAATCCAGCGCTATATGCCTTATTCTCCTTGTTTTCACGGATGGCATGTCAGTAACTCATGCGCGTGAAAGCCAAGAACAAAAGGGCATTCCTGGCATCGGTCAATATATATGTGGAAACGATATTCCACTATAGAGGACAAGAAATTTTGGGGCCGCCAGCAAAAAGCGCACGAGAAAATGAAGTACTTTCAAGGACTGCCATAGAATGGACAGATGTTCACTAAAACGGTCATAATTTTGTCATTAGGAGTCCGTGTCGGACCCATAAGTACTCAAACTGCTCATGCGAGCAGTGTGAATCCAAAAATACTCGCGCTTATGCCAGAGGCCCGAGTACCTCAAATTCAGCCTTAAGCAGGAATTTTTGGCCCTAAAAGTCAAAGAACATCATTCGTCGCTGTTTTTCACACAGGTTTCTGAACCCATTGGCACTTCCTTTTGATGGAAATTTGACAGATTATGTCGCGTATAGACATTAGCCCCGGTAGGGACAAACGCATCTTTTGCAGATGCTCTATGATCCGGCAATCTCATTTGGCCAGAATTGAAGAAAATCCAACGGCTATATGCCTTATTCTCCTTGTTTTCACGGATGGCATGGTGTAACTCATGCGCGGAAAGCCAAGAACTAAAGGGCATTCCTAGCATCGGTCAATATATATGTGGAAACGATATCTCCACTATAGAGGACAAGAAATTTTGGGGCGTCAAGCAAAAAGCGCACGAGAAAATGAAGTACTTTCAAGGACTGCCATAGAATGGACAGATGCTCACTAAGACGGTCATATTTTGTCATTAGGAGTCCGTGTCGGACCCATAAGTACTCAAACTGCTCATGCAAGCAGCATGCGAATCCAAAAATACTCCCGCTTGCGCTTAGGAGGCCCGGAGTACCTCAAATTCAGCCTTAAGCAGGACTTTTGGCCCCGAAAGTCAAAGAACATCATTCGTCGCTGTTTTTCGCATAAGTTTCAACCCATTGGCACTTCCTTTTGAAGGAAATTCAAGAGATTATGTTGCTTATAGACATTAGCCCCTGGTAGGGACAAACGTACCTTTCTGCAGATGCTCTATGATCCGCAATCTCATTTGGTCAGAATTGAAGAAAATCCAGCGCTATATGCCTTATTCTCTATGTTTTTGCGGATGGCATGGTGTAACTCATGCACGGAAAGCCAAGAACTAAAGGGCATTCCTGGCATCGGTCAATATATATGTGGAAACGATATTCCACTATAGAGGACAAGAAATTTTGGGCGGTCAGCAAAAAGCGCACGAGAAAATGAAGTACTTTCAAGGACTGCCATAGAATGGACAGATGTTCACTAAACGGTCATAATTTTGTCATTAGGAGTCCGTGTTGGACCCATAAGTACTCAAACTGCTCACAAGCGAGCATGCGAATCAAAAATACTCCGCTTGCGCTTAGGAGGCCCGGAGTACCTCAAATTCAGCCTTAAGCAGGACTTTTGGCCCCGAAAGTCAAAGAACATCATTCGTCTGTTTTTTTCGACAAGTTTCAACCCATTGGCACTTCCTTTTGAAGGAAATTCGTGAGATTATGTTGCTTATAGACATTAGCCCCTGGTAGGGACAAACGCACCTTTCTCGCAGATGCTCTATGATCCGCAATCTCATTTGGTCAGAATTGAAGAAAATCCAGCGCTATATGCCTTATTCTCCTTGTTTTCACGGATGGCATGGTGTAACTCATGCACGTGAAAGCCAAGAACTAAAGGGCATTCCTGGCATCGGTCAATATATATGTGGAAACGATATCTCCACTATAGAGGACAAGAAATTTTGGGGCAGTCAGGCAAAAAGCGCACGAGAAAATGAAGTACTTTCAAGGACTGCCATAGAATGGACAAATGCTCACTAAGACGGTCATATTTTGTCATTAGGAGTCCGTGTCGGACCCATAAGTACTCAAACTGCTCGCGGCGAGCACGAATCCAAAAAAATACTCCCCGCTTGCGCCAGGAGGCCCGGAGTACCCTCAAATTCAGCCTTAAGGTGACTTTTGGCCCTAAAGTCAAAGAACATCATTCGTCGCTGTTTTTCGATAAGTTTCAACCCATTGGCACTTCCTTTTGAAGGAAATTCGAGAGATTATGTTGCTTATAGACATTAGCCCCTCGGTAGGGACAAACGTACCTTTCTGCAGATGCTCTATGATCCGGCAATCTCATTTGGCCGAATTGAAGAAAATCCAGCGCTATATGCCTTATTCTCCTTGTTTTCGCGGATGGCATGTCAGTAACTCATGCACGGAAAGCCAAGAACAAAAGGGCATTCCCGGCATCGATCAATATATATGTGGAAACGATATTCCACTATAGAGGACAAGAAATTTTGGGGCGTTAGGTTAAAAGCGCACGAGAAAATGAAGTATTTTCAAGGACCGCCATAGAATGGACAGATGTTCACTAAAACGGTCATATTTTGTCATTAGGAGTCCGTGGTCGGACCCATAAGAAATCAAACTGCTCATGGTGAGCATGCGAATCCAAAAAATACTCCCGCTTGCACCAGAGGCCCGAGTACCTCAAATTCAGCCTTAAATAGGACTTTTGGCCCTCGAAAGTCAAAGAACATCATTCGTCATTGTTTTTCGACAAGTTTCAAACCCATTGGCACTTCCTTTTGAAGGAAATTCGAGAGATTATGTTGCTTATAGACATTAGCCCTCTGGTAGGGACAAACGTATCTTTCTCGCAGATGCTCTATGATCCGCAATCTCATTTGGTCAGAATTGAAGAAAATCCAGCGCTATATGCCTTATTCTCCATGTTTTCACGGATGGCATGTCAGTAACTCATGCACGGAAAGCCAAGAACAAAAGGGCATTCCTGGCATCGGTCAATATATATGTGGAAACTTTATTTCCACTATAGAGGACAAGAAATTTTGGGGCAGTCAGTAAAAGCGACGAGAAAATGAAGTACTTTCAAGGACGCCATAGATTGGACAGATGTTCTCTAAAACGGTCATAATTTTGTCATTCGAGTCCGTGGTCGGACCCATAAGTATTAAACAGCTCACAAGCGAAGCGCGCTGAATCCAAAAAAATACTCCCGCTTGCCCAGAGGCCCGAGTACCTCAAATTCAGCCTTAAGCAGGACTTTTGCCCTCGAAAGTCAAAGAACATCATTCGTCGCTATTTTTAGACAAGTTTCAACCCATTGGCACTTCCTTTTGAAGGAAATTCAAGAGATTATGTTGCTTATACACATTAGCCCCCCTGGTAGGGACAAACGCACATTTTTGCATATGCTCTATGATCCGGGCAATCTCATTTGGCCGAAATTGAAGAAAATCCAGCGGCTATATGCCTTATTCTCCTTGTTTTCGCCTGATGGCATGCTGTAACACATGCGCATGAAAGCCAAGAACAAAAGGGCATTCCTGGCATCGATCAATATATATGTGGAAACGATATCTCCACTATAGAGGACAAGAAATTTTGGGGCAGTCAGGCGAAAAGCGCACGAGAAAATGAAGTATTTTCAAGGACGCCATAGAATGGACAGATGCTCACTAAGACGGTCATATTTTGTCATTAGGAGTCCGGGTCGACCCATAAGTAAATCAAACTGCTCATGTGAGCGCCGAATCCAAAAAATACTCCCGCTTGCGCCAGAGGCCCGGAGTACCTCAAATTCAGCCTCAAGCAGACTTTTTTTCCCCGAAAGTCAAAGAACATCATTCGTCATGTTTTTTCGACAAGTTTCAACCCATTGGCACTTCCTTTTGAAGGAAATTGAGAGATTATGTTGCTTATAGACATTAGCCCCCGGTAGGGACAAACGTATCTTCTCGCAGATGCTCTATGATCCGCAATCTCATTTGGTCAGAATTGAAGAAAATCCAGCGCTATATGCCTTATTCTCCTTGTTTTCCCGGATGGCATGTCAGAACTCATGCGCGTGAAAGCCAAGAACAAAAGGGCATTCCTGGCATCGATCAATATATATGTGGAAACGATATTCCACTATAGAGGACAAGAAATTTTGGAGCAGCCAGCAAAAAGCGCACGAGAAAATGAAGTACTTTCAAGGACTGCCATAGAATGGACAGATGTTCACTAAAACGGTCATAATTTTGTCATTCAGAGTCCGTGTCGGACCCATAAGTACTCAAACTGCTCGCGGCGAGCATGTGAATCCAAAAAATACTCCCCGCTTGCGCCAGGAGGCCCAGAGTACCCTCAAATTCAGCCTTAAGCAGGACTTTTTGGCCCTGAAAGTCAAAGAACATCATTCGTCGCTGTTTTTCGACAAGTTTCAACCCATTGGCACTTCCTTTTGAAGGAAATTTGAGAGATTATGTTGCTTATAGACATTAGCCCTCGGTAGGGACAAACGTATTTTCTGCAGATGCTCTATGATCCGCAATCTCATTTGGTCAGAATTGAAGAAAATCCAGCGCTATATGCCTTATTCTCCTTGTTTTCACGGATGGCATGTCAGAACTCATGCACGGAAAGCCAAGAACAAAAGGGCATTCCTGGCATCGGTCAATATATATGTGGAAACATTATTTCCACTATAGAGGACAAGAAATTTTGGGGCAGTCAGCAAAAGCGCACGGGAAAATGAAGTACTTTCAAGGACTGCCATAGAATGGACAGATGTTCACTAAGACGGTCATAATTTTGTCATTAGGAGTCCGGTCGGACCCATAAGTACTAAACTGCTTCAAGCGCGCGCCAAATCCAAAAAAATACTCCCCGCTTGGGCCAGAGGCCCGAGTACCTCAAATTCAGCCTTAAGCAGACTTTTGGCCTTGAAAGTCAAAGAACATCATTCGTCGCTATTTTTAGACAAGTTTCAACCCATTGGCACTTCTTTTGAAGGAAATTGAGAGATTATGTTGCTTATAGACATTAGCCCCCGGTAGGGACAAACGTATTTTTCCGCAGATGCTCTATGATCCGGCAATCTCATTTGGCCAGAATTGAAGAAAATCCAGCGCTATATGCCTTATTCTCCTCGCCGGATGGCATGGTGTAACTCATGCACGGAAAGCCAAGAACTAAAGGGCATTCCCGGCATCGGTCAATATATATGTGGAAACGATATTCCACTATAGAGGACAAGAAATTTTAGGGCGGTCAGCAAAAAGCGCACGAGAAAATGAAGTATTTTCAAGGACCGCCATAGAATGGACAGATGTTCACTAAAACGGTCATATTTTGTCATTAGGAGTCCGGTCGGACCCATAAGTACTCAAACTGCTCGCAAGTAGCATGCGAATCCAAAAAATACTCCCGCTTGCGCCAGAGGCCCGGAGTACCTCAAATTAGCCTTAAGCAGACTTTTGGCCTCGAAAGTCAAAGAACATCATTCGTCGCTGTTTTTCGACAAGTTTCAACCCATTGGCACTTCCTTTGAAGGAAATTCAGAGATTATGTTGCTTATAGACATTAGCCCCGGTAGGGACAAACGTACCTTCCTCGCAGATGCTCTATGATCCGGCAATCTCATTTGGCCAGAATTGAAGAAAATCCAGCGCTATATGCCTTATTCTCCTTGTTTTCACGGATGGCATGTCAACTCATGCACGTGAAAGCCAAGAACAAAAGGGCATTCCTAGCATCGATCAATATATATGTGGAAACGATATTCCACTATAGAGGACAAGAAATTTTGGGGCGGTTAGCAAAAAGCGCACGAGAAAATGAAGTACTTTCAAGGACGGCCATAGAATGGACAGATGTTCATTAAACGGTCATAATTTTGTCATTAGGAGTCCGTGGTCGGACCCATAAGTACTCAAACTGCTCATGCAAGCAGCATGTGAATCCAAAAATACTCGCTTATGCCAGAGGCCCGAGTACCTCAATTCAGCCTTAAGCAGGACTTTTTGGCCCCGAAAGTCAAAGAACATCATTCGTCATTGCTTTTCGACAAGTTTCAACCCATTGGCACTTCCTTTTGAAGGAAATTCAAGAGATTATGTTGCTTATAGACATTAGCCCCTGGTAGGGACAAACGTATCTTTCTGCAGATGCTCTATGATCCGGCAATCTTATTTGGTCAGAATTGAAGAAAATCCAGCGGCTATATGCCTTATTCTCTATGTTTTTGCCGGATGGCATGTCAGAACTCATGCGCGGAAAGCCAAGAACAAAAGGGCATTCCCGCATCGGTCAATATATATGTGGAAACGATATTTCCACTATAGAGGACAAGAAATTTTGGGGCAACCAGCAAAAATCGCACGAGAAAATGAAGTACTTTCAAGGACTGCCATAGAATGGACAGATGTTCACTAAGACGGTCATATTTTTGTCATTAGGAGTCCGTGTTGGACCCATAAGTACTCAAACTGCTCACAAGCAGCGCAGAATCAAAAAATACTCCCGCTTGCCCAGAGGCCCGGAGTATCCTCAAATTCAGCCTTAAGGTGACTTTTGGCCCTAAAAGTCAAAGAACATCATTCGTCATTGTTTTTCGCACAAGTTTCAACCCATTGGCACTTACTTTTGAAGGAAATTTGTGAGATTATGTTGCTTATAGACATTAGCCCCTGGTAGGGACAAACGCATTTTTCTGCAGATGCTCTATGATCCGGCAACTCATTTGGTCAGAATTGAAGAAAATCCAGCGCTATATGCCTTATTCTCCTCGCTTTCACGGATGGCATGGTGTAACTCATGCACGGAAAGCCAAGAACTAAAGGGCATTCCCGGCATCGGTCAATATATATGTGGAAACGATATTCCACTATAGAGGACAAGAAATTTTGGGGCCAGTCAAAAAAATCGCACGAGAAAATGAAGTACTTTCAAGGACCGCCATAGAATGGACAAATGTTCACTAAGACGGTCATATTTTGTCATTAGGAGTCCGTGTTGGACCCATAAGTACTCAAACTGCCATGCGAGCATGCGAATCCAAAAAATACTCCGCTTATGCCAGGAGGCCCGAGTACCTCAAATTCAGCCTTAAGCAGGACTTTTGGCCCCGAAAGTCAAAGAACATCATTCGTCGTTGTTTTTCGACAAGTTTCAACCCATTGGCACTTCCTTTTGAAGGAAATTCGAGAGATTATGTTGCTTATAGACATTAGCCCTGTGGTAGGGACAAACGTATCTTTCTCGCAGATGCTCTATGATCCGCAATCTCATTTGGCCAGAATTGAAGAAAATCCAGCGGCTATATGCCTTATTCTCCTTGTTTTCGCGGATGGCATGTCAGTAACTCATGCACGTGAAAGCCAAGAACAAAATGGCATTCCTGCATCGGTCAATATATGTGGAAACGATATTTCCACTATAGAGGACAAGAAATTTTGGGGCAGTAAAAAGCGACGAGAAAATGAAGTACTTTCAAGGACCGCCATAGATTGGACAGATGTTCTCTAAAACGGTCATAATTTTGTCATTCAAGTCCGTGGTTCGACCCATAAGTACTCAAACTGCTCACAAGCAGCGCGCCAATCCAAAAAATACTCCCGCTTGGGCCAGAGGCCCGAGTACCTCAAATTCAGCCTTAAGGTGACTTTTGGCCTTGAAAGTCAAAGAACATCATTCGTCGCTATTTTTAGATAAGTTTCAACCCATTGGCACTTCCTTTTGAAGGAAATTGAGAGATTATGTTTTATAGACATTAGCCCTCGGTAGGGACAAACGATCTTTCTCGCAGATGCTCTATGATCCGCAATCTCATTTGGTCAGAATTGAAGAAAATCCAGCGGCTATATGCCTTATTCTCCTTGTTTTCGCCGGATGGCATGTCAGAACTCATGCGCGGAAAGCCAAGAACAAAAGGGCATTCCTAGCATTGATCAATATATATGTGGAAACGATATTCCACTATAGAGGACAAGAAATTTTGGGGCGTTAGGTTAAAATCGCACGAGAAAATGAAGTATTTTCAAGGACGCCATAGAATGGACAGATGTTCACTAAGACGGTCATATTTTGTCATTAGAGTCCGGGTCGACCCATAAGAAATCAAACTGCTCATGGTGAGCACGCTAATCCAAAAAATACTCCCCGCTTGCCAGGAGGCCCGAGTACCTCAAATTCAGCCTTAAGCAGACTTTTGGCCCCGAAAGTCAAAGAACATCATTCGTCATTGTTTTTCGACAATGTTTCTAAACCCATTGGCACTTCCTTTTGAAGGAAATTCGAGAGATTATGTTGCTTATAGACATTAGCCCCCGGTAGGGACAAACGTATCTTTCTCGCAGATGCTCTATGATCCGGCAATCTCATTTGGTCAGAATTGAAGAAAATCCAGCGGCTATATGCCTTATTCTCCTTGTTTTCGCCGGATGGCATGTCAGAACTCATGCGCGGAAAGCCAAGAACAAAAGGGCAATCCTGCATCGGTCAATATATATGTGGAAACTTTATTTCCACTATAGAGGACAAGAAATTTTGGGCAAAGCAAAAAGCGACGAGAAAATGAAGTACTTTCAAGGACTGCCATAGATTGGACAGATGTTCACTAAAACGGTCATAATTTTGTCATTCGAGTCCGTGTTTGACCCATAAGATTAAACAGCTCACGGCGAGCGGCTTAATCCAAAAATACTCCGCTATGCCAGAGGCCCGAGTACCTCAAATTCAGCCTTAAGGTGACTTTTGGCCCCGAAAGTCAAAGAACATCATTCGTCATGCTTTTTTCGCACAAGTTTCAACCCATTGGCACTTCCTTTTGAAGGAAATTGAGAGATTATGTTGCTTATAGACATTAGCCCTCTGGTAGGGACAAACGTATCTTTTTGCATATGCTCTATGATCCGCATTTGCCCCCACCCTGCTTTTCTAGTTTGATTTGTTGTTTTCGCCCCAACCGAAAATCCTCACCAAAAATAGCACCAAATTTTTTGTGATTTGTTGGTTTGATGATGTTTTGTTGATTTTGATCCATGGATTTGCTTGGTTTCAAGTGGATCTAGCATTCCCCAAGTTTCCTCTTTCCAAACCACTAAATCCATCAAATTTCCCTCGAATCATCCATTTCCGCCCCAAAATCGCGCCCCGATTCGATGCGCCGGAAAATCTCGACATGAGCGGTACTACCATCTTACAGAGCGGTACTACTGCTGAGAACCTCAAGCGGGTACTACCGCCCCGCTAACGGTACTACCGCTAGGTCTCTGTTTCAGCCGAAACAGTCGAAAATCCCTGACACGAGCGGTACTACCGCCCTCCCGAGCGGTACTACCGCCCTGGCCAGTTTCAGCTTCCGAGTTTCACCGTTTTGCCCATAACTAATTCATCCGGAGTCCGTTTTTGACGTTCTTTAGCTCGTTTTGAAGCTATTGACATCCCCATCCCACAAAAATACTACCAACATCATTTGACTCCATCACATTTGGTGAATTTCAGATCTTTTGTTTGGGTCCACCACAACATCCGTGATAACCACCACCCACCGACTTCCTCAACCCAACCCATTTTGTTCCTTATAGCATTAGTATTGTTTGAGTTGTGATTTGATTCCTGGGCCAAGAGGTATTTACTTAGGGACGGCTGCTTCTTCATCAACCACCACCACCACCACACACTTACACATACCTTGCCCACCATACACTTCTCGACAACCCAACTTAACCCAATTATTGTTTGAGCTTTTTTCGAATTGTGCCTTGTGTCTCCTAAGGTGTTTCAGCTACTTAGGGACGGCAACTTCAACTTCGACACGTGTATAGCCATCACTCCACTTCCGCATTGGCTAGTGCAAACCACCACCGCTTCCGCTACCACCATTTGACATTTGTCATTTGAGATTTTGAGTTTGCGGTTTTTCCGCTTCCTAGGGTAAGTTTCGCCACTTAGCGATTTAGCTCCATCATCTTGGTATCTACACCAAGAACACCGCCACTCATCATCGCAGCGATCGGTAACCTCGATGACACCTTTGTATATCCCTTGCAAATTGTATTGTTAACCTTAGCCCATTTTATGCCACTTACCATCGAGACTAGCCATTTGAGTATTGCCGCAATGTTATTTGTGCACATTAGTGGTCCATACCTTCCATTGCATACATACCATATCATCTTGGTATCATATCATCCATTGTGCCTCAAGTTTGTTCTCGACATACACAATTGCTATCTTGGTTTGTGCATTGTACAAAAGTGGCCATAGAGAAAAAAAGAAAGAGAAAAGCTTTTAGCAAAAAGAGAGCAAAGAGCTCGTGAGCAAGTGCGCTATAGCATCATACCCCCATTGCAAATAAGAGCCATACCAAAATCTACATCATATGATATCATGCTTGAGAGAAACACCGAACCATACATACATAGCATACTTGGGATAGAAGTTTATCCATTTCAAGATCTATAGGTTGTGCACAAGTGTCAGATTCGCCTATTGAGCAATCGTAAGCTGCTCTCTTGAGTTGTGCAACACGAGCTTTTTGGTGGATTCCACATTTTGAGCTCATTCCTTGGTTGCACGATTCCATTTATCTATCCGTGTGTGTGTTTCGTACCTTTCATTGCTATTGGTCTACTTGTTTCACTCTATGAATTTGTGAATCTTTTTCAACATTATTGACTCTTGCTAATATTTTGCATCAAATTTTGTGCCACTATCCTCACCGAGCTCTACCATAAGCCTTTACTTGTAGGTGAGGAACAAGTCCGTACCAATTCCACTATTTTTTCATCTCACATTGAGTGAAACGAGATACATCCTCAACTTTGGGAAAAGGTAACTTGGTATTGTTTATCCCATTTCCTACTCACCCTACTCGAGTCTTGTGGGATGGATAGGCAAGGCATTTCACTTTCGGTCTACAACAACAACGACGAAGTTCGATGCCATGAACAAACAACTAACGACGCCAAGATGGACAAGCGATGGAGGAGATCAAGGCCCTCATCAAGTCCCACAAGCGATCTTCCCTATCTTCGAGAAGACGCCAAGAGCACATCCTTCCGAGCTACCACCTCCGCAAGATCACATCAGCATCGACACCATCAACAACAAGAATGTGAAGGTCAAGAGCTCAACACCAACAACCGCTTCAACGACTTACCCATCTCCCTTGTATCCAAGCTGACGACTTCAAGGCATCTTCGCCACGGACATATGGCATCTTCGCCAACAAGAACCTCAAGACTACACTCAAGAGAAGCTACCAAGCTCAAGTCCTACACTTCCACGAGCTACTACGACCTCGGCTAATCGACCACAAGATTCCTTCTATGGGACTCAAGAACCGGAGGAGTACCTCGCGGGAGCGCTTTGATGGACGCATCACCTCAAGCTACACTCAAGTTCCTCTCCAAGATCAAGTGAAGTGCGCCACAAGAAACTTCCACGACCACGCATTGGCATGGTGGCTTCACACACCTTCGGAGTACTACGACATGAGTTGGCCCAAGACTTAAGAAAGCTTTGCGACGAGAGTTTGTGCTCCAACCTACATCGAACAACTTCGGACGCCAATTGGAGAACACCACCCAAGGATCCAAGTCCATCGACAAGTACTTCAAGGAGATGATGATTGCCTTGGCGACGAGTCCGGCGTGATTTAATTCTATTTCGATGAAGTTCCACTTCATGATGGGATTGCACAACGACATTTCCAAGACCATCTTCCTCGAGAACTACAAGTCCATCGACGACAACTACATTGGTGTTCTCATTATGGAACAAGAACTCATGAAGGCCAAGGCTTCCACCCCAAGCAAACTTCATGCCACTAAGCTCCATTTAAGCTATGAGGCTAGTACCACCAAGATGTCCAAGCCCGACGAGCCCAAGACGATGCTCCCAAGTTCGACTTCACCACCACCCTCTTGTGACATTGATGATGCCGAGTCTATTTTGACTTTTTTCAAGACGTGCCGCACGAGTACCATTACTTCGGAGACCCTCAAGGACCAAGCTTTGGAGGCGAGCTTAAGGTGGTATGCAGCAAGGATGATGCTTCCATCTTTGGAGGCGAGAGTGATGAGGTGCCATCTCGGCCTTCATCTACGGGCACGGTGACGAGATGATCGAAATGGGATTTTCCTTCGTCATGGAGGAGAGTGACGATGTGCCATCTTCGCCTTCATCCATGCGGCTACTTACGACGAGATGGTTGAGCATGGGATCTTCCTTCGACCACGGGCGACGTGATGATGACTTGAGGACTTGTGCCACCATATTGAGAGTGAGAGTGACTTCACCACTAGCCCCATATATGATGAGTTGCCACCCCATGTGAGGAGAGCCACAACCCCCACCACTTGAGTGAGATGAGTGACTCCACCACACGTGAGTTTGAGTGCACCTATTTTGAGGGAGTGAGTGAACCACCACAGAGAGAGTGAGATAGTTGATAGGTCTCTTGGAGGCCATTTGCATTTCTAACAACTTGACCTCTACTCTATTGTGCTCTTGGTGCTAGGTCCCATTTATGATGACGCACGATCCTCGACAACTTCGGCCCTCCCTTGGACAAGACGATGGCCATGGTGGAATATGATGCACCCCCACATGGTTCCATCAAGATGAAGATGACCACCATTTGGTCTTTCCCACATCACCTAACACCACTTGGAGTGGAATGACAAAGGTAACGTAAGGTGACGGTGATGCTCTAGTCCCACTAGTGGACATTCTTGACATTGATTTCTTTTGCATGATGTTGATCCACCCATTGCCATGCTTCATGCTAGTATGATTTCTACATGATTTGCCCACGGATGAGTATGATGATTTCTATTGTGGTGTCTATTAGTTGTGATGCCATGTTTACAGGATTTCTTGTGACAATTCTTTAGGTCACATCATGTTTGAACAAACGTACCTTTCTGCAGATGCTCTATGATCCGGGGCAATCTCATTTGGCCATAAATTGAAGAAAATCCAGCGGCTATATGCCTTATTCTCCTTGTTTTTGCCGGATGGCATGGTGTAACTCATGCACGTGAAAGCCAAGAACTAAATGGCATTCCTGGCATCGGTCAATATATATCTGGAAACGATATCTCCACTATAGAGGACAAGAAATTTTGGTGCAATTAGGCAAAAAGAGCACGAGAAAATGAAGTAATTTCAAGTACTGCCATAGAATGGACAGATGCTCACTAAGACGGTCATATTTTGTCATTAGGAGTCGGTGTCGGAACCATAAGAACTCAAACTGCTCGCGGCTAGCGTGCGAATCCAAAAAAATTGTCCCCTCTTGCGCCAGGAGGCCCGGAGTACCCTCAAATTCAGTCTTAAGCAGGACTTTTGGCCCTGAAAGTCAAAGAACATCATTCGCCGTTGTTTTTCAGACAAGTTTCTAAACCCATTGGCACTTCCTTTTGTAGGAAATTCGAGGGATTATGTTGCTTATAGACATTAGCCCCCCAGGTAGGGACAAACGTACCTTTCTGCAGATGCTCTGTGATCCGAGCAATCTCATTTGGCCGTAAATTGAAGAAAATCCAGCGGCTATATGCCTTATTCTCCTTGTTTTCGCCGGATAGCATGCTGTAACTCACGCGCGTGAAAGCCAAGAACAAAGGGGCATTCCTGGCATCAGTCAGTATATATGTGGAAACGATATTTCCACTATAGAGGACAATAAATTTTGGGGCAGTCAGGCAAAAAGCGCATGAGAAAATAAAGTACTTTCAAGGACTGCCATAGATTGGACAGATGCTCACTAAAACGGTCATAACTTTGTCATTCGGAGTCTGTGTTGGACCCATAAGTACTCAAAATTCTCGCGGCGAGTGTGCGAATCCAAAAAATGCTCCCGGCTTGCGTCAGGAGGCCCGGACTACCCTCAAATTCAGCCTTAAGCAGGACTTTTTGGCCCTGAAAGTCAAAGAAGATCATTCGCCGTTGTTTTTCAGACAAGTTTCTGAACCCATTGGCACTTCCTTTTGAAGGAAATTCGAGAGATTATGTTGCTTATAGACATTAGCCCCCCTGGTAGGGACAAACATACCTTTCTGCAGATGCTATATGATCCGGGCAATCTCATTTGGTCGTAAATTGAAGAAAATCCAGCGGCTATATGCCTTATTCTCCTTGTTTTCGCCGGATGGCATGCTGTAACTCACGCGCGTGAAAGCGAAGAACAAAAGGGCATTCCTTGCATCAGTCAATATATATGTGGAAACAATATCTCCACTATAGAGGACAAGAAATTTTGGGGCAGTCAGGCAGAACGCGCACGAGAAAATGAAGTACTTTCAAGGACTGCCATAGAATGGACAGATGTTCTCTAAAACGGTCATAATTTTGTCATCAGCAGTCCGTGTCGGACACATAAGTACTCAAACTTCTCGCGGCGAGCGTGCGAATCCAAAAAAATACACCCCGCTTGTGCCAGGAGGTCCGGAGTACCCTCAAATTCAGCCTTAAGCAGGACTTTTGGCCCTGAAAGTCAAAGAACATCATTCGCCGTTGTTTTTCAGACAAGTTTCTGAACCCATTGGCACTTCCTTTTGAAGGAAATTCGAGGGATTATGTTTCTTATAGACATTAGCCCCCCAGGTAGGGACAAACGTACCTTTCTGCAAATACTCTGTGATCCAGGATATCTCATTTGGCCGTAAATTGAAGAAAATCCAGCGGCTATATGCCTTATTCTCCTTGTTTTCGCCGGATGGCATGCTGTAACTTATGCGCGTGAAAGCCAAGAAAAAAACGGCATTCCTGGCATCGGTCAATATATATGTGGAAACGATATTTCCACTATAGAGGACAATAAATCTTGGGGCTGTCAGGCAAAAAGCGCACGAGAAAATAAAGTACTTTCAAGGACTGCCATAGATTGGACAGATGCTCACTAAAACGGTCATAATTTTGTCATTCGGATTCTGTGTTGGACCCATAAGTACTCAAACTTCTCGCGGCGAGTGCGCGAATCCAAAAAATTCTCCCGGCTTGCGTTAGGAGGCCCGGAGTACCCTCAAATTCAGCCTTAAGCAGGACTTTTTGGCCCTAAAAGTCAAAGAACATCATTCGTCGCTGTTTTTCAGACAAGTTTCTGAACCCATTGGCACTTCCTTTTGAAGGAAATTCAAGAGATTATGTTGCTTATAGACATTAGCCCCCCCGGTAGGGACAAACATACCTTTCTGCAGATGCTCTATGATCCGGGCAATCTCATTTGGCCGTAAATTGAAGAAAATCCAGCGGCTATATACCTTATTCACCTCGTTTTTGCCGGATGACATGGTGTAACTCATGCACGTGAAAGCCAAGAACTAAAGGGCATTCCTGGCATCGGTCAATATATATGTGGAAACGATATCTCCACTATAGAGGACAAGAAATTTTGGGGCAGTCAGGCAAAAAGCGCAAGAGAAAATGAAGTGCTTTCAAGGACTGCCATAGAATGGGCAGATGCTCACTAAGACGGTCATATTTGGTCATTAAGAGTCCGGGTCGGACCCATAAGTACTCAAACTGCTCGCGACAAGCGCGCGAATCCAAATAAACACTCCCTGCTTGAGGCCAGGAGGCCCGGAGTACCCTCAAATTCAGCTTTAAGGACTTTTTGGCCCTAAAAGTCAAAGAACATCATTCGTCGCTGTTTTTCACACAAGTTTCTGAACCCATTGGCACTTCCTTTTGAAGTAAATTCGAGAGATTATGTTGCTTATAGACATTAGCCCCCCTGGTAGGGACAAACGTACCTTTCTGCAGATGCTCTATGATCCGGGCAATCTCATTTGGCCGTAAATTGAAGAAAATCCAGCGGCTATATGCCTTATTCTCCTTGTTTTTGCCGGATGGCATGGTGTAACTCATGCGCGTGAAAGCCAAGAACTAAATGGTATTCCTGGCATCGGTCAATATATATCTGGAAACGATATCTCCACTATAGAGGACAAGAAATTTTGGTGCAATTAGGCAAAAAGCGCACGAGAAAATGAAGTAATTTCAAGTACTGCCATAGAATCGACAGATGCTCACTAAGACGGTCATATTTTGTCATTAGGAGTCGGTGTCGGAACCATAAGAACTCAAATTGCTCGCGGCTAGCGTGCGAATCCAAAAAAATAGTCCCCGCTTGCGCCAGGAGGCCCGGAGTACCCTCAAATTCAGTCTTACGCAGGACTTTTGGCCCTGAAAGTCAAAGAACATCATTCGCCGTTGTTTTTCAGACAAGTTTCTAAACCCATTGGCACTTCCTTTTGTAGGAAATTCGAGGGATTATGTTGCTTATAGACATTAGCCCCCCAGGTAGGGACAAACGTACCTTTCTGCAGATGCTCTGTGATCCGGGCAATCTCATTTGGCCGTAAATTGAAGAAAATCCAGCGGCTATATGCCTTATTCTCCTTGTTTTCGCCGGATGGCATGCTGTAACTCACGCGCGTGAAAGCCAAGAACAAAGGGGCATTCCTGGCATCAGTCAGTATATATGTGGAAAAAATATTTCCACTATAGAGGACAATAAATTTTGGGGCAGTCAGCAAAAGCGCACGAGAAAATAAAGTACTTTCAAGGACTGCCATAGATTGGACAGATGCTCACTAAAACGGTCATAACTTTGTCATTCGGAGTCTGTGTTGCACCCATAAGTACTCAAAATTCTCGTGGCGAGTGTGCGAATCCAAAAAATGCTCCCGGCTTGCGTCAGGAGGCCCGGACTACCCTCAAATTCAGCCTTAAGCAGGACTTTTTGGCCCTGAAAGTCAAAGAACATCATTCGTCGCTGTTTTTCAGACAAGTTTCTGAACCCATTGGCACTTCCTTTTGAAGGAAATTCGAGAGATTATGTTGCTTATAGACATTAGTCCCCCTGGTAGGGACAAACATACCTTTCTGCAGATGCTCTATGATCCGGGCAATCTCATTTGGCCGTAAATTGAAGAAAATCCAGCGGCTATATGCCTTATTCTCCTTGTTTTCGCCGGATGGCATGCTGTAACTCACGCGCGTGAAAGCGAAGAACAAAAGGGCATTCCTTGCATCAGTTAATATATATGTGGAAACGATATCTCCACTATAGACGACAAGAAATTTTAGGGCAGTCAGGCAGAACGCGCACGAGAAAATAAAGTACTTTCAAGGACTGCCATAGATTGGACAGATGCTCACTAAAACGGTCATAATTTTTTCATTCGGATTCTGTGTTGGACCCATAAGTACTCATACTTCTCGCGGCGAGTGCGCGAATCCAAAAAATTCTCCCGGCTTGCGTCAGGAGGACCGGAGTACCCTCAAATTCAGCCTTAAGCAGGACTTTTTGGCCCTGAAAGTCAAAGAACATCATTCGTCACTGTTTTTCAGACAAGTTTCTGAACCCATTGGCACTTCCTTTTGAAGGAAATTCGAGAGATTATATTGCTTATAGACATTAGCCCCCCTGGTAGGGACAAACGTACCTTTCTGCAGATGCTCTATGATCCGGGCAATCTCATTTGGCCGTAAATTGAAGAAAATCCAGCGGCTATATGCCTTATTCTCCTTGTTTTAGCCGGATGGCATGCTGTAACTCATGCGCGGGAAAGCGAAGAACAAAAGGGCATTCCTTGCATCGGTCAATATATATGTGGAAACGATATCTCCACTATAGAGGACAAGAAATTTTGGGGCAGTCAGGCAAAACCCGCACAAGAAAATGAAGTACTTTCAAGGACTACCATAGAATGGACAGATGTTCACTAAAACGATCATAATTTTGTCATTAGGAGTCCGTGTCGGACCCATAAGTACTCAAACTGCTCGCGACCAGCATGCGACTCCAAAAATATACTCCCTGCTTTCACCAGGAGGCCCGGAGTACCCTCAAATTCAGCCTTAAGCAGGACTTTTTGTCCCTGAAAGTCAAAGAACATCATTCGACGCTATTTTTCAGACAGGTTTCTGAACCCATTGGCACTTCCTTTTGACGGAAATTCAAGAGATTATGTTGCTTATAGACATTAGCCCCCCTGGTAGGGACAAATGTACCTTTCTGCAAATGCTCTATGATCCGGGCAATCTCCATTGGCCGTAAATTGAAGAAAATCCAGCGGCTATATGCCATATTCTCCTTGTTTTCGCCGGATGGCATGGTGTAACTCATGCACGTGAAAGCCAAGAACTAAAGGGCATTCCTGGCATCGGTCAATATATATGTGGAAACGATATCTCCACTATAGAGGACAAGAAATTTTGGGGCAGTCAGGCAAAAAGCACACGAGAAAATGAAGTACTTTCAAGGACTGCCATAGAATGGACAGATGCTCACTAAGACGGTCATATTTTGTCATTATGAGTCCGGGTTGGACCCATAAGTACTCAAACCGCTTGCGGCGAGTGTGCGAATCCAAAAAAATACTCCCCGCTTGCGCCAGGAGGCCCGGAGTACCCTGAAAGTCTAAGAACATCATTCGACGCTGTTTTTCAGACAAGTTTCTGATCCCATTGGCAATTCCTTTTGATGGAAATTCGAGAGATTATGTTGCTTATAGACATTAGCCCCCCTGGTAGGGACAAATGTACCTTTCTGCAGATGCTCTATGATCCGGGCAATCTCATTTGGCCGTAAATTGAAGAAAATCCAGCGCCTATATGCCTTATTCTCCTTGTTTTTGCCGGATGGCATGTTGTAACTCATGTGCGTGAAAGCCAAGAACAAAAGGGCATTCCTGGCATCGGTCAATATATATGTGGAAACGATATTTCCACTATAGAGGACAATAAATTTGGCGGCAGTCAGGCAAAAAGCGCACGAGAAAATGAAGTACTTTCAAGGACTGCCATAGATTGGACAGATGCTCACTAAAACGGTCATAATTTTGTCGTTCGGAGTCTGTGTCGCACCCATAAGTACTCAAACTTGTCGCGGCGAGTGTGCGAATCCAAAAAAATTTCCCGGCTTGCGTTAGGAGGCCTAGAGTATCCTCAAATTCAGCCGTAAGCAGGACTTTTTGGCCCTGAAAGTCAAAGAACATTATTCGTTGCTGTTTTTCAGACAAGTTTCTGAACCCATTGGCACTTCCTTTTGAAGGAAATTCGTGAGATTATGTTGCTTATAGACATTAGCCCCCGTGGTCGGGAGAAACGTACCTTTCTGCAGATGCTCTATGATCCGGGTAATCTCATTTGGCCGTAAATTGAAGAAAATCCAGCGGCTATATGCCTTATTCTCCTCGTTTTCGCCGGATGGCATGGTGTAACTCATGCACGCGAAAGCCTAGAACTAAAGGGCATTCCTGGCATCGGTCAATATATATGTGGAAACGATATCTCCACTATAGAGGACAAGAAATTTTGGGGCAGTCAGGCAAAAGGCGCACGAGAAAATGAAGTACTTTCAAGGACTGCCATAGAATGGACAGATGCTCACTAAGACGGTTATATTTGTCATTAGAAGTCCGTATCGGACCCATAAGTACTCAAACAGCTCGCGGCGAGCATGAAAATCCAAAAAAATACTCCCCGCTTGAACCAGGAGGCCCGGAGTACCCTCAAATTCAGCCTTAAGCAGGACTTTTGGCCCTGAAAGTCAAAGAACATCATTCGACGCTATTTTTCAGACAGGTTTCTTAACCCATTGGCACTTCCTTTTGACGGAAATTCAAGAGATTATGTTGCTTATAGACATTAGCCCCCCTGGTAGGGACAAATGTACCTTTCTGTAAATGCTCTATGATCCGGGCAATCTCCATTGGCCAGAAATTGAAGAAAATCCAGCGGCTATATGCCTTATTCTCCTCGTTTTCGCTGGATGGCATGGTGTAACTCATGCACGTGAAAGCTAAGAACTAAAGGACATTCCTGGCATCGGTCAATATATATGTGGAAACGATATCTACACAATAGAGGACAAGAAATTTTGGGGCAGTCAGGCAAAAAGCACACGAGAAAATGAAGTACTTTCAAGGACTGCCATAGAATGGACAGATGCTCACTAAGACGGTCATATTTTGTCATTATGAGTCCGGGTTGGACCCATAAGTACTCAAACCGCTTGCGGCGAGTGTGCGAATCCAAAAATACTCCCCGCTTGTGCCAGGAGGCCCGGAGTACCCTCAAATTCAGCCTTAAGCAGGACTTTTTGGCCCTGAAAGTCAAAGAACATCATTCGACGCTGTTTTTCAGACAAGTTTCTGATCCCATTGGCAATTCCTTTTGATGGAAATTCGAGAGATTATGTTGCTTATAGACATTAGCCCCTTGGTAGGGACAAATGTACCTTTCTGCAGATGCTCTATGATCCGGGCAATCTCATTTGGCCATAAATTGAAGAAAATCCAGCGCCTATATGCCTTATTATCCTTGTTTTTGCCGGATGGCATGTTGTAACTCATGCGCGTGAAAGCCAAGAACAAAAGGGCATTCCTAGCATCGGTCAATATATATGTGGAAACGATATTTCCACTATAGAGGACAATAAATTTGGCCGCAGTCAGGCAAAAAGCGCACGAGAAAATGAAGTACTTTCAAGGACTGCCATAGATTGGACAGATGCTCACTAAAACGGTCATAATTTTTTCGTTCGGTGTCTGTGTCGCACCCATAAGTACTCAAACTTGTCGCGGCGAGTGTGCGAATCCAAAAAAATTTCCCGGCCTGCGTTAGGAGGCCTAGAGTATCCTCAAATTACGCCTTAAGCAGGACTTTTTGGCCCTGAAAGTCAAAGAACATTATTCGTTGCTGTTTTTCAGACAAGTTTCTGAACCCATTGGCACTTCCTTTTGAAGGAAATTCATGAGATTATGTTGCTTATAGACATTAGCCCCCGTGGTCGGGAGAAACGTACCTTTCTGCAGATGCTCTATGATCCGGGTAATCTCATTTGGCCGTAAATTGAAGAAAATCCAGCGGCTATATGCCTTATTCTCCTCGTTTTCGCCGGATGGCATGGTGTAACTCATGCACGCGAAAGCCTAGAACTAAAGGGCATTCCTGGCATCGGTCAATATATATGTGGAAACGATATCTCCACTATAGAGGACAAGAAATTTTGGGGCAGTCAGGCAAAACGAGAAAATGAAGTACTTTCAAGGACTGCCATAGAATGGACAGATGCTCACTAAGACGGTTATATTTGTCATTAGAAGTCCGTATCGGACCCATAAGTACTCAAACAGCTCGCGGCGAGCGTGAAAATCCAAAAAAATACTCCCCGCTTGAACTAGGAGGCCCGGAGTACCCTCAAATTCAGCCTTAAGCAGGACTTTTGGCCCTGAAAGTCAAAGAACATCATTCGACGCTATTTTTCAGACAGGTTTCTGAACCCATTGGCACTTCCTTTTGACGGAAATTCAAGAGATTATGTTGCTTATAGACATTAGCCCCCCTGGTAGGGACAAATGTACCTTTCTACAAATGCTCTATGATCCGGGCAATCTCCATTGGCCGTAAATTGAAGAAAATCCAGCGGCTATATGCCTTGTTCTCCTCGTTTTCGCTGGATGGCATGGTGTAACTCATGCACGTGAAAGCCAAGAACTAAAGGACATTCCTGGCATCGGTCAATATATATGTGGAAACCATATCTACACAATAGAGGACAAGAAATTTTGGGGCAGTGTGGCAAAAAGCACACGAGAAAATGTAGTACTTTCAAGGACTGCCATAGAATGGACAGATGCTCACTAAGACGGTCATATTTTGTCATTAGCCATATCATCAATATTAATCAAGCAGGACATAGGGTTTTACCTCCTTCGAGAGGGCCCGAACCTGGGTAAAACATCGTGTCCCTCGTCTCCTGTTACCATCCGCCTAGACGCACAGTTCGGGACCCCTACCCGAGATCCGCCGGTTTTGACACCGACACGCGTGAAAGCCAAGAACAAAAGGGCATTCCTGGCATCGGTCAATATATATGTGCAAACGATATTTCCACTATAGAGGACAAGAATTTTTGGGGCAGTCAGGCAAAAAGCGCATGAGAAAATGAAGTACTTTCAAGGACTGCCATAGATTGGAGAAATGTTCACTAAACGTTCATAATTTTTGTCATTCAGAGACCCTGCCGGACCCGTAAGTACTCAAACTGCTCGCGGCAAGTGCGCGAATCCAAAAAATACTCCCCGCTTACGCCAGGAGGCCCGGAGTACCCTCAAATTCAGCCTTAAGCAGGACATTTAGGCCCTGAAAGTCAAAGAACATCAATCATTGCTGTTTTTCAGACAAGTTTCTGAACCCATTGACACTTCCTTTTGAAGGAAATTCATGAGATTATCTTGGTTATATACATTAGCCCCTGTGGTAGGGACAAACGTACCTTTCTGCAGATGCTCTATGATCCGGGCAATTTCATTCGGCCGTAAATTGAAGAAAATCCAGCGGCTATATGCCTTATTCTCCTCGTTTTACCGGATGGCATGGTGTAACTCATGCACGTGAAAGCCAAGAACAAAAGGGCATTCCTGGCATCGGTAAATATATATGTGGAAATGATATCTCCACTATAGAGGACAAGAAATTCTAGGGCAGTCAGGCAAAAAGTGCACGAGAAAATGAACTACTTTCAAGGACTGCCATAGAATGGACGGATGCTCACTAAGACGGTTATATTTTGTCATTAGGAGTCCGTGTTGGACCCATAAGTACTCAAACTGCTCGCGATGAGCGCGCGAATTTAAAAAATACTCCCCGCTTACGCTAGGAGGCCCGGAGTACCCTCAAATTCAGCCTTAAGCAGGACTTTTTGTCCTTGAAAGTCAAAGAACATCATTCATCGCTATTTTTCAGACAAGTTTCTGAACCCATTGGCACTTCCTTTTGAAGGAAATTCGAGGGATTATGTTGCTTATAGATATTAGCCCCCCAGGTAGGGACAAAAGTACCTTACTGTAGATGCTCTATGATCCGGGAAATCTCATATGTCTGTAAATTGAAGAAAATCTAGCGCCTATATGCCTTATTCTCTTTGTCTTCGCCGGATGGCATGCTGTAACTCATGCGCGTGAAATCCAAGAACAAAAGGGCATTACTGGCATCAGTCAATATATATGTGGAAACGATATTTCCACTATAGAGGACAAGAAATTTTGAGGCAGTCAGGAAAAAATCGCACGAGAAAATGAAGTACTTTCAAGGACTGCCATAGATTGGACAGATGTTCTCTAAATCGGTCATAATTTTTGTCATTCGGAGTCCGTGTCAGACCCATAAGTACTCAAACTGCTCGCGACGAGCGCGTGAATCCAAAAAAATACTCCCCTCTTGCACCAGGAGGCCCGGAGATCCCTCAAATTCAGCCTTAAGCAGGACTTTTGGCCCTGAAAGTCAAAGAACATCATTCGTCGCTGTTTTTCAGACAAGATTCTGAACCCATTGCCACTTCCTTTTGAAGGAAATTTGAGGGATTATGTTGCTTATAGACATTAGCACCCCAGGTAGGGACAAACGTACCTTTCTACATATGCTCTATGATCTGGGCAATCTCATTTGTCCGTAAATTGAAGAAAATCCAGCGGCTATATGCCTTATTCTCCTTGTTTTCGCCGGACGGCATGCTGTAACTCATGCGCGTGAAAGCCAAGAACAGAAGGGTATTCCTAGCATCGGTCAATATATATGTGGAAACTATATCTCCACTATAGAGGACAAGAAATTTTGGGGCAGTCAGGCAGAACGCGCACGAGAAAATGAAGTACTTTCAAGGACTGCCATAGAATGGACATATGTTCTCTAAAACGGTCATAATTTTGTCATTAGCAGTCCGTGTCGGACACATAAGTACTCAAACTTCTCGCGGCGAGCGTGCGAATCCAAAAAAATACACCCCGCTTGCGCCAGGAGGTCCGGAGTACCCTCAAATTCAGACTTAAGGAGGACTTTTTGGCCCTAAAAGTTACAGAACATCATTCATCGCTATTTTTCAGACAGGTTTCTGAACCCATTGGCACTTCCTTTTGATGGAAATTTGAGAGATTATGTTGCTTATAGAAATTAGCCCCCCTGGTAGGGACGAACGTACCTTTCTGCAGATGCGCTATGATCCGGGCAATCTCATTTGGCCGTAAATTGAAGAAAATCCTACGGCTATATGCCTTATTCTCCTTGTTTTCGCCGGATGGCATGCTGTAACTCATGAGCGTGAATGCCAAGAACAAAAGGGCATTCCTGGCATCGGTCAATATATATGTGTAAATGATATCTCCACTATTGAGGACATGAAATTTCGGGGCAGTCAGGCAAAACGCGCATGAGAAAATGAAGTACTTTCAAGGACTGCCATAGAATGGACAGATGTTCACTAAAACGGTCATAATTTTGTCATTGGGAGTCCGTGTCGGACCCATAAGTACTCAAACTGCTCGCGGCGAGCGTGCGAATCCAAAACAATACTCCCCGCTTGCGCCAGGAGGCCCGGAGTACCCTCAAATTCAGCCTTAAGCAGGACATTTTGGCCCTGAAAGTCAAAGAACATCATTCGTCGCTATTTTTAGACAGGTTTCTAAACCCATTGGCACTTCCTTTTGATGGAAATTCGAGAGATTATGTTGCTTATAGACATTAGCCCCCCTTGTAGGGACAAACGTACCTTTCTACAGATGCTCTATGATCCGGGCAATATCATTTGGCCGTAAATTGAAGAAAATCCAGAGGCTATATGCCTTATTCTCCTTGTGTTCGCCGGATGGCATGTTGTAGCTCATGCGCGTGAAAGCCAAGAACAAAAGGGCATTCCTGGCATCGGTCAATATATATGTGCAAACGATATTTCCACTATAGAGGACAAGAAATTTTGGGGCAGTCAAGCAAAAAGCGCTCGAGAAAATTAAGTACTTTCAAGGACTGCCATAGATTGGACAGATGTTCACTAAAACGTTCATAATTTTTGTCATTCAGAGACCGTGTCTGACCCATAAGACTCAAACTGCTCGCGGCGAGTGCATGAATCCAAAAAATACGCCCCGCTTGTGCCAGGAGGCCCGGAGTACCCTCAAATTTAGCATTAAGCAGGACATTTTGGCCCTGAAAGTCAAAGAACATCATTCGTTGCTGTTTTTCAGACAAGTTTCTGAACCCATTGGCACTTCCTTTTGAAGGAAATTCGTGAGATTATGTTGGTTATAGACATTAGCCCTCGTGGTAGGGAAAAACGTACCTTTCTGCAGATGCTCTATGATCCAGTGATGCGGAGCATCCTATGGACATCACCATGTCAAGAGTCCGTTTGGCAAGTGACACGTGCGACCTCTACTTCTCATACATAAAGGTGAATCTTCTCCTTTACACGTGCTCACTTGACTCCTTCGAGGATGGTATACTACTTGACACTTCTCCCGTGTGCATGCATAGGTATTGTCGGAGCTTCACGGATGTCGACGAGGAGTGCAAGCGCCAAGGAACAACTACACCATCCGCGAGGGAAGCCTGGAAGCGAAGACGGAAGAAGAAGGACCGGCCCAGTCCAGAAAGGGCGGTACTACCGCCCAAAGCAAGCGGTACTACCGCTCGAGCGGTACTACCGCCCAAAGCAAGCGGTACTACCGCTCAAGCGGTACTACCGCCCATGAGTACGGTACTACCGCCCTGCCTGTGCGCAGCCGCGGCCCTTTGGCCTTGTATCCCTCTCCCACTTACCCCTTCGTGGCTTAGACTATAAATAGACCACCTCCACCTCCTTTCTAGGGTTAGCAAATATGATAGCTCATTCTTAGGTGAGCTTTGCTCCTACCTCTACTCTTGAGAGAGAGATTACCACTCCCATGGAGTTCAAGACCTCCATGTGAGAAGATCCTGCGGGATATCATCAAGACCCCTTTGGGAAGATCCATCTAGGATATCATCAAGACCTCCTCTTGGAGATGAACCTTACCTTGTATCTTTCCTTTTGTTGTTCATGTACCTTGTGATCTTGTGTGTTTGATTGTCTAGTGGATGTGTGATTTGGACTTGTTCTTGAGTGTTTCCCCGTGTGATTTCTCTCCGTTCTTCCCCGTGTTCATCGTGTTCTCCGTAGGATCCCCTCCAAACGTGAAAGATCGACGAATTAGGGTTCCACCCTACATCATATGGTATCATGAGCCACGTTGATCACGTTTTTGGAGCCCCTACCCCGTGTTTTCTAGTTTGATTTTGTTGTTTTCGTCCTAAATCCGAAAATCCCCACCAAAAATAGCACCAAATTTTTTTGTGATTTGTTGGTTTGATGATGTTTTGTTGATTTTGATCCATGGATTTGCTTGGTTTCAAGTGGATCTAGCATTCCCCAAGTTTCCCTCTTCCAACCACGAAATCCATCAAATTTTGCCCCGAAATCATCCATTTCCGCCCAAAATCGCGCCCGATTCGATGTGCGAAAAATCCGACACGAGCGGTACTACCGCCCTACAGAGCGGTACTACCGCTGAGAACCTCAAGCGGTACTACCGCCCCGCTAACGGTACTACCGCTAGGCCCTGTTTCAGCCGAAACAGTCGAAAATCCGACACGAGCGGTACTACCGCCCTCCCGAGCGGTACTACCGCCCTGGCCAGTTTCAGCTTTCCGAGTTTCACCGTTTTGCCCATAACTAATTCATCCGAGTCCGTTTTGACGTTCTTTAGCTCGTTTTGAAGCTATTGACATCCCCCATCCCACAAAAATACTACCAACATCATTTGACTCCATCACATTTGGTGAATTTTGGCATCTTTGCCTAGGGCTTCCACCACAACATCCGCATAACCACCACCGACTTCCGCAACCTAACCCATTTTGTTCCTTATAGCATTAGTGGTTGTTTGAGTTGTGATTTGAGTCTCCTAAGGTGTTTAGGCTACTTAGGGACGGTTGCTTCTTCATCAACCACCACCACCACCACCACTTCCACATAACCTTGCCCACCATACACTTCTGACAACCCAACTTAACCCAATTATTGTTTGAGCTTTTTTTCGAGTTGTGCCTTGTGTCTCCTAAGGTGTTTCGGCTACTTAGGGACGGCAACTTCAACTTCGACACGTGTATAGCCATCACTCCACTTCCGCATTGCCTAGTGCAAACCACCACCGCTTTCCGCTACCACCATTTGACATTTGTCATTTGAGATTTTGAGTTTGCGGTTTTTCCGTTTCCTAAGGTGTTTGACTACTTAGGACGAGTCTCCATCATCTTGGTATCTACACCAAGAACACCGCCACTCATCATCGCAAAGGACGGGTAACCTCGATGACACCTTTGTATATCCCTTGCAAATTGCATTGTTAACCCCTAGCCCATTTTGCGTCACTTACCTATCGAGACTAGCCATTTGAGTATTGCCGGCAACGTTACTTGTGCACATTAGTGGTCCATACCTTCCATTGCATACATACCATATCATCTTGGTATCATATCATCCATTGTGCCTCAAGTTTGTTCTCGCATATACACAATTGCTATCTTGGTTTGTGCATTGTACAAAAGTGGCCATAGAGAAAAAAAAGAAAGAGAAAAAGCTTTTAAGCAAAAAGAGAGCAAAGAGCTCGTGAGCAAGTGCCATAGCATCATACCCCCATTGCAAATAAGAGCCATACCAAAATCTACATCATATGATATCATGCTTGAGAGAAACACCGGGAACCATACATACATAGCATACTTGGGATAGAAGTTTATCCATTTCGCATCTATAGGTTGTGCACAAGTGTCGTATCTGCCTATTGAGCAATCGTGCTAGCGTCTCTCTTGAGTTGTGCAACACGAGCTTTTTGGTGGATTCCACATTTTGAGCTCATTCCTTGGTTGCACGACCCCATTTATCTATCCGTGTGTGTGTTTCCGTGTACCTTTCATTGCTATTGGTCTACTTGTTTCACTTGCGAATTTGTGAATCTTTTTCAACATTATTGACTCTTGCTAACATTTTGCATCAAATTTTTGTGCCACTATCCTCACCGAGCTCTACCATAAGCCTTTACTTGTAGGTGTGAGTGAACAAGTCCGGTACCAATTCCACTATTTTTTCATCTCACATTGAGTGAAACGAGATACATCCTCAACTTTGGGAAAAGGTAACTTGGTATTGTTTATCTCATTTCCTACTCACCTCTACTCGAGTCTTGTGATGGATAGGCAAGGCATTTCACTTTCGGTCTACAACAACAACGACGAGTTCGATGCCATGAACAACAACTACGACGCCAAGATGGACAAGCGCATGGAGGAGATCAAGGCCCTCATCAAGTCCTACAAGCGATCTTCCTCATCTTCGAGAAGACGCTCAAGAGCACATCCTTCCGAGCTACCACCTCCGGCAAGATCACATCAGCATCGACACCATCAACAACAAGAATGTGAAGGTCAAGAGCTCAACACCAACAACCGCTCAACGACTTCACCATCTCCCTTGGCATCTTTGCCAAGCGACTTCAAGGCATCTTCGCCTACGGACATATGGCATCTTCGCCAACAAGAACCTCAAGACTACACTCAAGAGAAGCTACCCAAGCTCAAGTCCGCGACTTCCACGAGCTACTACGACCTCGACACCGACCACAAGATTCCTTTCTATGGGACTCAAGAACCGGAGGAGTACCTCGAGTGGGAGCGTTTGATGGACGACTACCTCAAGCTACATCAAGTTCCTCCCGAAGATCAAGTGAAGTGCGCCACAAGAAACTTCCACGACTACGCATTGGCATGGTGGCTTCACACACCTTCGGAGTACTACGACATGAGTTGGCCCAAGACGAAGAAAGCTTTGCGGCGAGAGTTTGTGCCTCCAACCTACACGGAACAACTTCGACGCCAATTGGAGAACACCACCCAAGGATCCAAGTCCATCGACAAGTACTTCAAGGAGATGATGATTGCCTTGTGACGAGCCAGCGTGGACGACCCCATTTCGATGAAGTTCCACTTCATGATGGGATTGCACAACGACATCTCCAAGACCATCTTCCTCGAGAACTACAAGTCCATCGACGACAACTACATTGGTGCTCTCAAGGTGGAACAAGAACTCATGAAGGCCAAGGCTTCTCCACCCCAAGCAAACTTCGCGGCGACCAAGCTCTACGACAAGCATGAGGCTAGTACCACCAAGATGTCCAAGCCCGACGAGCTCCAAGACGATGCTCCCAAGTTCGACTTCACCACCACCCCTCTTTGTGACATTGATGATGCCGAGTCTACTTTGACTCTTTTTCAAGACGGTGCCGCGACGAGTACGACTACGGAGACCCTCAAGGACCAAGCTTTGGAGGCGAGCGACAAGGTGGCGAGCAAGGATGATGCTTCCATCTTTGGAGGCGAGAGTGATGAGGTGCCATCTTCGGCCTTCATCTACGGCGACGGTGACGAGATGATCGAGCATGGGATTTTCCCTTCGGTCATGGAGGAGAGTGACGATGTGCCATCTTCGGCCTTCATCCATGGCGACGACGACGAGATGGTTGAGCATGGGATCTTCCCTTCGACCACGGCGACGTATGATGACTTGAGTGACTTGTGCCACCATATTGAGAGTGAGAGTGACTTCACCACTAGCCCCATATATGATGAGTTGCCACAATTCCCATGTGAGGAGAGCCACAACCCCCACCACTTGAGTGAGATGAGTGACTCCACCATACGTGAGTTTGAGTGCACCTATTTTGAGGGAGTGAGTGAACCACCACATAGAGAGAGAGATAGTTGATAGGTCTCGTGAGGCCATTTGCATTTCTAACAACTTGACCTCTACCTCTATTGTGTCTTCTCGCTTGGTGCTAGGTCCCATTTATGATGACGCCACCGATCCTCGACAACTTCGTCCTCCCTTTGGACAAGACGATGGCCATGGTGGAATATGATGCACCCCCCACATGGTTCCATCAAGATGAAGATGACCACCATTTGGTCTTTCCCACCTCACCTACACCACTTGAGTGGAATGACAAAGGTAACGAAGGTGACGGTGATGCTCTAGTCCCACTAGTGGACATTCTTGACATTGATTTCTTGCATGATGTTGATCCACCTATTGCCATGCTTCATGCTAGTATGATTTCCCCATGCGATGATTTGCCCATTTATGATGAGTATGATGATTCTATTGTGGTGTCTATTAGTTGTGATGCCATGTTACATAGGATTTCTTGTGACAATTCTTTAGGTCACATCATGTTTGATAATCCGCTTGACTTGTCATATGCTATGCATGAGATCAACCATATTTCTTATTTGCAATCTCTTCATAGTGACTATGCATATGCCATTAAAATAAACCCAATTTGCACATATGGCATAGATGACAGGCCCATGGTTAGTGGCATTTGTTTCTCTTGTGATGATATTGATATGCTCCCTTTGCATCATTTATCTCATATGCCATGCCATGACCACCTAGCTTCGGATATGCATTGTTTTGGATGTTGTCCATTTTTCCCATGTGATGTTTCCGATATTGCTCATGAGGAGGCCCCCATAGTTTCCTCATACATCTTAGGAGATTTTGATCCATCCCATCCATTGCATGATCCCAATACGTGTGTGCACCATATGCTACCCATGAATAAACATACTATTGATGTGCCATATACTTGCATTCTCAATTTGTGTCCCCATCGTGTCATACATAACAACTATTCTTTCATGATGGATGACATGTTCATATACCATGCCTCAAATTTCTTTGAGCATTGCTTATCTTGTGCTAACTCACACGTGCACATACACATCATGATGGATGATGTGTACATTTACCACGCGCACAATTTCTTTGGTTTGTGTCTCTTTTGTGTAGGTACCCATGAATACTTGTCAACCTCGCAATCCCACGAGTTGACAAAACGAGCTTTAGAGAGCAACGATGATTTGGGATCCTGTGGACTATCCTTACCACCGTTCCCTTCGCGCAAGGACTACGCGCAACTCCTCTACTTGGCTCTCACACGGCTATGGGCCATTTACCACTTCTCACATTATGCTCATTTTACCGTGTTCACTTTGCATGCTATGCTTGCTTCTATGCCTTTGCCATGCAATTGTGACCCTTGTTTGCATCTACCCATGATTCTCCATTATGATATTCCTATGTGTATTTGCATGCTTGGTGGAGATCCTTATTGCTTTTGCCATGTTTATCATGTGCCCCATTCTATTGATGCTTGTTGTGTTGGGAGAGTCATGATGACCCATTGCTATTCACATATGGCCTCTCGCCAATACATTCATGATATTGTACTCATATCTTGCTTTCATGCTTGTGCTATGACTTGTGCATTATTCATGTCCACTATTTGCACCAAGGACATGTTTCCCATGATTCATTCTAGTATGTCGCATCTTCGCACTACTAGCATACTTGACTTGATTGCTATGATTGCTTGCTATGTTGCATCACCCATGTTCCACTACTTGCTTTCTTGGGTTGATGACATATATGCTCATGCCTCTCACATGCGTTGTCTCTTGTGTCATACTTGCTCATCTCATGCGGTTGATGACAACCATCTATATGCTTTGCATATAATTCATATTGCTTCGTGTCATATATATCCATGTGTTGCATCTCTCATGCTAGATGATTTGCCATGTATTGAGTGCAACAATGATTCTCTTCTTGTTCATGAGATTGCCCCCATAGCATTCTCGCATATATTTGGAGATTTTGACACAATTCTTGTGAAGCATGCTTGTCTTACTTCTTTGCACCATATACCTAGTGCCATGAATATCACCATTGTTGCATCATATTATTCATGCACTTTTGCTTCTAATGGTTATGTGCAAAAGATGAGAACCATCATGATGGATGATGTGTTTGTCTACCATGCGCATACTTTCTTTGTTTTGTTTTGTGCATGCGTAGGATACTTGGACTTCATGTCGACTTCCACTTCACGTGAGTTGACCATTCGAGCTCTTGAGAGCGAGCCTCATAGATTATTCCACGACTCGCTTCTACACCATACTTCCTACCACTTCGGCATTGTGAAGAATGCACAAGGACACACCTTCAAGGTGACATCCTTCTTGAGCTTGGATATTGTGGATCATACTTTATGTGTTGCTTGCACCATTTGCACGCATGTTCGAGATATTGCTTTCTACCATGATTGCCACATTTCCATGCTTCATGACATATATACCTTGTGTGTTGCATCCAATTCTTGGACTACTTGCTACTATCATATGGTTGGTTGCACCAATACCATTTCTTCACATATGCCATGTTCCTTTGCTTGTCACATGATTGACTTGATTGCCTCACACATGTTGAACAATTGCTCTTTCCATTGTGTTGAGTGCTACGATATCTTCACTACACCATATGCACATTATGCTTGGATTGTCTTGCACTTTCCACATGTGTTTAGACATTTCACTATCTTTGGTGTTGTGAATGACTCTTATGCCTACCATAGACCATTCATTGAGCACTTTATGCATGCTTGCTATGACCTTGAGGTAGATGCTTGTCTTCTTATCACATATATTTGCATCTTGACCTCCCATTTGCTAGCTTGTTCCCATGATATACTTGATTGTGCTCAATTTATATGCTCAAATGCCATGACACACTTCTTTGTCAAACCATATGCTATGCTTGATGACAACACTTGTTGGGTGAATCACCTCTTGAATGCTTGGTTTTGCTTTTACGACAACCACATTTGTTTTTCCAAGTGCTTGTTATCTTTGCTACTTTTGAAGGAATTACAAGACGGTGCGACATTGGAGAGTGCCCTTTTGGAACTACAAGATGATTTAATGCTTGGTGATCGCCCACTTCTACACGATTTACATCATCTCTTTCCCATGGTGATTTGGATTTCGATCCGAGGTCGGATCTTTCCCAAGGGGGAGGGGATGATGCGGAGCATCCTATGGACATCACCATGTCAAGAGTCCGTTTGGCAAGTGACACGTGCGACCTCTACTTCTCATACATAAAGGTGAATCTTCTCCTTTACACGTGCTCACTTGACTCCTTCGAGGATGGTATACTACTTGACACTTCTCCCGTGTGCATGCATAGGTATTGTCGGAGCTTCACGGATGTCGACGAGGAGTGCAAGCGCCAAGGAACAACTACACCATCCGCGAGGGAAGCCTGGAAGCGAAGACGGAAGAAGAAGGACCGGCCCAGTCCAGAAAGGGCGGTACTACCGCCCAAAGCAAGCGGTACTACCGCTCGAGCGGTACTACCGCCCAAAGCAAGCGGTACTACCGCTCAAGCGGTACTACCGCCCATGAGTACGGTACTACCGCCCTGCCTGTGCGCAGCCGCGGCCCTTTGGCCTTGTATCCCTCTCCCACTTACCCCTTCGTGGCTTAGACTATAAATAGACCACCTCCACCTCCTTTCTAGGGTTAGCAAATATGATAGCTCATTCTTAGGTGAGCTTTGCTCCTACCTCTACTCTTGAGAGAGAGAGACTACCACTCCCATGGAGTTCAAGACCTCCATGTGAGAAGATCCTGCGGGATATCATCAAGACCCCTTTTGGGAAGATCCATCTAGGATATCATCAAGACCTCCTCTTGGAGATGAACCTTACCTTGTATCTTTCCTTTTGTTGTTCATGTACCTTGTGATCTTGTGTGTTTGATTGTCTAGTGGATGTGTGATTTGGACTTGTTCTTGAGTGTTTCCCCGTGTGATTTCTCTCCGTTCTTCCCCGTGTTCATCGTGTTCTCCGTAGGATCCCCTCCAAACGTGAAAGATCGACGAATTAGGGTTCCACCCTACATCATCCAGGCAATTTCATTTGGCCGTAAATTGAAGAAAATCCAGCGGCTATATGCCTTATTCTCCTCGTTTTTGCCGGATGGCATGGTGTAACTCATGCACGTGAAAGCTAAGAACAAAAGGGCATTCCTGGCATCGGTCAATATATATGTGGAAACGATATCTCCACTATAGAGGACAAGAAATTTTGGGGCAGTCAGGCAAAAAGTGCACGAGAAAATGAACTACTTTCTAGGACTGCCATAGAATGGACGGATGCTCACTAAGACGGTCATATTTTGTCATTAGGAGTCCGTGTCGGACCCATAAGTACTCAAACTGCTCGCGACGAGCACGCGAATCCAAAAAAATACTCCCCGCTTGTGCCCAGAGGCCCAGAGTACCCTCAAATTCAGCCTTAAGCACGACGTTTTGGCCCTGAAAGTCAAAGAACATCATTCGTCGCTGTTTTTCCGACAAGTTTCTGAACCCATTGGCACTTCCTTTTGAAGGAAATTCGAGGTATTATGTTGCTTATAGACATTAGCCCCCCAGGTAGGGACAAAGGACCTTTCTACAGATGCTCTATGCTCTGGGCAATCTCATTTGTCAGTAAATTTCAGAAAATCCAGCGGCTATATGCCTTATTCTCCTTGTTTTCGCCGGATGGCATGCTCTAACTCATGCACGTGAAAGCCAAGAACAAAAGGGCATTCTTGGCATCGGTCAATATATATGTGGAAACGATATCTCCACTATAGAGGACAAGAAATTTTGGGGCAGTCAGGCAAAACGCGCACGAGAAAATGAAGTACTTTCAAGGACTGCCATAGAATGGACCGATGTTCTATAAAACGGTCATAATTTTGTCATTAGCAGTCCGTGTCGGACACATAAGTACTCAAACTGCTCACAAGGCGTCGCGAATCTATCCTAAAATACACCCCGCTTGCGCCAGGAGGCCCGGAGTACCCTCAAATTCAGCCTTAAGGAGGACTTTTTGGCCATGAAAGTCAAAGAACATCATTCGTCGCTATTTTTCACACAGGTTTCTGAACCCATTGGCACACCCTTTTGATGGAAATTTGAGAGATTTTGTTGCTTATAGACATTAGCCCCCTGGTAGGGACAAACGTACCTTTCTGCAGATGCTCTATGATCCGGGCAATCTCATTTGGCCGTAAATTAAAGAAAATCCAGCGGCTATTTGCCTTATTCTCCTTGTTTTTGTCGGTTGGCATGTTGTAACTCATGCGCGTGAAAGCCAAGAACAAATGGGCATTCCTAGCATCGGTCAATATATATGTGCAAACGATATTTCCACCATAGAGGACAAGAACTTTTGGGGCAGTCAGGCAAAAAGCGCACAAGAAAATGAAGTACTTTCAAGGACTGCCATAGATTGGGCAGATGTTCTCTAAAACGGTCATATTTTTTGTCATTCGGAGTCCGTGTCGGACCCATAAGTACTCAATTAGCTCGCGGTGAGGGCGCGAATCCAAAAAAATACTCCCCGCTTGCGCCAGATTGCCCGGAGTACCCTCAAATTCAGCCTTAAGCAGGACTTTTTGGCCCTGAAAGTCAAAGAACATCATTCGTCGCTGTTTTTAGACAAGTTTCTGAACCCATTGGCACTTGCTTTTGAAGGAAATTTGAGGGATTATGTTGCTTATAGACATTAGCCCCCCTGGTAGGGACAAACGTACCTTTCTACAGATGCTCTATGATCTGGGCAATCTCATTTGTCCGTAAATTGAAGAAAATCCAGCGGCTATATGCCTTATTCTCCTTGTTTTCGCCGGATGGCATGCTGTAACTCATGCGCGTGAATGCCAAGAACAGAAGGGTATTCCTGTCATCGGTCAATACATATGTGGAAACGATATCTCCACTATAGAGGACAAGAAATGTTGGGGCAGTTAGGCAAAAAGCGCACGAGAAAATAGAGTACTTTCAAGGACTGCCATAGAATGGACAGATGCTCACTAAGACGGTCATATTTGTCATTAGGAGTCCGTGTCGGACCCATAAGTACTCAAACTGCTCGCGGCGAGCGCACGAATAAAAAAATACTCCCCGCTTGCGCCAGGAGGCCCGGAGTACCCTCAAATTCAGCCTTAAGCAGGACTTTTTGGCCCTGAAAGTCAAAGAACATCATTCCTCGCTGTTTTTCAGACAAGTTTCTGAACCAATTGGCACTTCCTTTTGAAGGAAATTCGAGGGATTATGTTGGTTATAGATATTAGCCACCCTGGTAAGGACAAACGTACCTTTCTGCAGATGCTCTATGATCCGGGAAATCTCATTTGGCCGTAAATTGAAGAAAATCCAGCGGCTATTTGCCTTATTCTCCTTGTTTTTGCCGGATGGCATGCCGTAACTCATGAGCGTGAAAGCCAAGAACAAAAGGGCATTCCTGGCATCGGTCAATATATATGTGTAAACGATATATCCACTATTGAGGACATGAAATTTTGGGGCAGTCAGGCAAAACGCGCATGAGAAAATGAAGTACTTTCAAGGACTGCCATAGAATGGAAAGATGTTCACTAAAATGGTCATAATTTTGTCATTGGGAGTCCATGTCGGACCCATAAGTACTCAAACTACTCGCAGCGAGCGTGGGAATCCAAAACAATACTCCCCGCTTGCGCCAGGAGGCCCGGAGTACCCTCAAATTCAGCCTTAAGCAGGACTTTTTGGCCCTGAAAGTCAAAGAACATCATTCGTCGCTATTTTTTAGACAGGTTTCTGAACCCATTGGCACTTCCTTTTGATGGAAATTCGAGAGATTATGTTGCTTATAGACATTAGCCCCCCTTGTAGGGACAAACGTACCTTTCTGCAGATGCTCTATGATCCGGGCAATCTCATTTGGCCGTAAATTGAAGAAAATCCAGCGGCTATATGCCTTATTCTCCTTGTGTTCTCCGGATGGCATGTTGTAGCTCATGCGCGTGAAAGCCAAGAACAAAAGGGCATTCCTGGCATCGGTATGTGCAAACGATATTTCAACTATAGAGGAGAAGAATTTTGGGGCAGTCAGGCAAAAAGCGCTCGAGAAAATTAAGTACTTTCAAGGACCGCCATAGATTGGACAGATGTTCACTAAAACGTTCATAATTTTTGTCATTCAGAGACCGTGTCTGACCCATAAGTACTCAAACTGCTTGCGGCGATTGCACGAATCCAAAAATACTCCCCGCTTTCACCAGGAGGCCCGGAGTACCCTCAAATTTAGCATTAAGCAGGACATTTTGGCCCTGAAAGTCAAAGAACATCATTCATTGCTGTTTTTCAGACAAGTTTCTGAACCCATTGGCACTTCCTTTTGAAGGAAATTCATGAGATTATGTTGGTTATAGACATTAGCCCCCGTGGTAGGGACAAACGTACCTTTCTGCAGATGCTCTATGATCCGGGCAATCTCATTTGGCCGTAAATTGAAGAAAATCCAGCGCCTATATGCCCTATTCTCCTCGTTTTTGCCGGATGGCATGGTGTAACTCATGCACGTGAAAGCCAAGAACTAAAGGGCATTCCTGGCATCGGTTGATATATATGTGGAAACGATATCTCCACTATAGAGGACAAGAAATGTTGGGGCAGTTAGGCAAAAAGCGCACGAGAAAATGGAGTACTTTCAAGGACTGCCATAGAATGGACAGATGCTCACTAAGACGGTCATATTTTGTCATTAGGAGTCCGTGTTGGACCCATAAGTACTCAAACTGCTCGCCGCGAGTGCACGAATCCAAAAAAATACTCCCCGCTTGCGCCAGGACGCCCGGAGTACCCTCAAATTCAGCCTTAAGCAGGACTTTTTGGCCCTGAAAGTCAAAGAACATCATTCATCGCTGTTTTTCAGACAACTTTCTGAACCCATTGGCACTTCCTTTTGAAGGAAATTCGAGGAATTATGTTGCTTATAGATATTAGCCACCCTGGTAAGGACAAACGTACCTTTCTGCAGATGCTCTATGATCCGGGCAATCTCATTTTGCCGTAAATTGAAGAAAATCCAACGGCTATTTGCCTTATTCTCCTCGTTTTCGCCGGATGGCATGCTGTAACTCATGAGCGTGAAAGCCAAGAACAAAAGGGCATTCCTGGCATCGGTCAATATATATGTGCAAACGATATTTCCACCATAGAGGACAAGAACTTTTGGGGCAGTCAGGCAAAAAGCGCAAAAGAAAATGAAGTACTTTCAAGGACTGCCATAGAATGGACAGATGTTCACTAAAATGATCATAATTTTGTCATTGGGAGTCCGTGTCGGACCCATAAGTACTCAAACTGCTCGCGGCGAGCGTGCGAATCCAAAACAATATTCCCCGCTTGCGCCCGGAGGCCCGGAGTACCCTCAAATTCAGCCTTAAGCAGGACTTTTTGGCCCTGAATGTCAAAGAACATCATTCGTCGCTATTTTTTAGACAGGTTTCTAAACCCATTGGCACTTCCTTTTGATGGAAATTCGAGAGATTATGTTGCTTATAGACATTAGCCCCCCTTGTAGGGACAAATTTACCTTTCTGCAGATGCTCTATGATCCGGGCAATCTCATTTGGCCATAAATTGAAGAAAATCCAGCGGCTATTTGCCTTATTCTCCTTGTTTTCGCCGGATGGCATGCTGTAACTCATGAGCGTGAAAGCCAAGAACAAAAGGGCATTCCTGGCATCGGTCAATATATATGTGGAAACGATATCTCCACTATAGATGACAAGAAATTTTTGGGCAGTCAGGCAAAACGCGCACGAGAAAATGAAGTACTTTCAAGGACTGCCATAGAATCGACAGATGTTCACTAAAACGGTCATAATTTTGTCATTAGGAGTCCGCGTCGGACCCATAAGTACTAAAAACTGCTCGCGGCAAGCTTGTGAATCCAAGAAAATACTTCGCGCTTGCGCCAGGAGGACCGGAGTACCCTCAAATTCAGCCTTAAGCAGGACTTTTTGGCCCTGAAAGTCAAAGAACATCATTCGTCGCTATTTTTCAGACAGGTTTCTGAACCCATTGGCACTTCCTTTAGATGGAAATTCAAGAGATTATGTTGCTTTTAGACATTAGCCCCCCTTGTAGGGAAAAAGTACCTTTCTGCAGATGCTCTATGATTCGGGCACTCTCATTTGGCCGTAAATTGAAGAAAATCCAGCAGCTATATGCCTTATTCTCCTTGTGTTCGCCGGATGGCATGTTGTAGCTCATTCGCGTGAAAGCCAAGAACAAAAGGGCATTCCTGGCATCGGTCAACATATATGTGGAAACGATATTTCCACTATAGAGGGCAAGGAATTTTGGGGCAGTCAGGCAAAAAGCGCACGAGAAAATGAAGTACTTTCAAGGACTGCCATAGATTAGACAGATGTTCACTAAAACGGTCATAATTTTTGTGATCCGGAGTCCGTGTCGGACCCATAAGTACTCAAACTACTCGCGGGGAGCGCACGAATCCAAAAAAATACTCCCCGCTTGCGCCAGGAGGCCCGGAGTACCCTCAAATTCAGACTTAAGCAGGACTTTTTGGCCCTGAAAGTCAAAGAACATTATTCGTCGCTGTTTTTCAGACAAGTTTCTGAACCCATTGGCACTTCCTTTTGAAGGAAATTCGAGACATTATGTTGCTTATAGACATTAGCCCCCCTGGTAGGGACAAATGTACATTTCTGCAGATGCTCTATGATTCGGGAAATCTCATTTGGTCGTAAATTGAAGAAAATTCAGCGGCTATATGCCTTATTCTCCTTGTTTTCGCCGGATGACATGTTGTAACTCATGCGCGTGAAAGCCAAGAACAAAAGGGCATTCCTGGCATCGATCAATATATATGTGGAAACGATATCTTCACTATAGAGGACAAGATATTTTGGGGCAGTCAGGCAAAAAGCGCACGAGAAAATAAAGTACTTTCAAGGATCGCCATTGATTGGATAGATGTTCACTAAAATGGCCATAATGTTTGTCATTCGGAGTCCGTGTCGGACCCATAAGTACTCAAACTACTCGGGGCGAGTGCGCGAATCCAAAAAATACTCCCTGCTTGCACCAGGAGGCACGGAGTACCCTCAAATTCAGCCTTAAGCAGGACATTCTGGCCCTACAAGTCAAAGAACATCATTCGTTGCTGTTTTTCCGACAAGATTCAGAACCCATTGGCACTTCCTTTTGAAGGAAATTCGTGAGATTATGTTGCTTATAGACTTTAGCCCCCGTGGTAGGGACAAATGTACCTTTTGCAGATGCTCTATGATCTGGGCAGTCTCATTTGGCCGTAAATTGAAGAAAATCCAGCGGCTATTTGCCTTATTCTCCTCGTTTTTGCCGCATGGCATGGTGTAACTCATGCACGTGAAAGCCAAGAACTAAAGGTCATTCCTGGCATCGGTCGATATATATGTGGAAACGATATCTCCACTGTAGAGGACAAGAAATGTTGGGGCAGTTAGGCAAAAAGCGCACGAGAAAATGAAGTACTTTCAAGGACTGCCATAAAATGGACAGATGCTCACTAAGACGGTCATATTTTGTCATTAGGAGTCCGTGTAGGACCCATAAGTACTCAAACTGCTCATGCTGGCTCGATGAATCAAAAAATACTCGCTTGCGCCAGGAGGCCCGGAGTACCCTCAAATTCAGCCTTAAGCAGGACTTTTTGGCCCTGAAAGTCAAAGAACATCATTCATCGCTGTTTTTCAGACAAGTTTCTGAACCCATTGGCACTTCCTTTTGAGGGAAATTCGAGGGATTATGTTGCTTATAGACATTAGCCACCCTGGTAGGGACAAACGTACCTTTCTGCAGATGCTCTATGATCCGGGCAATCTCATTTGGCCGTAAATTGAAGAAAATCCAGCGGTTATTTGCCTTATTCTCCTTGCTTTCGTTGGATGGCATGTTGTAACTCATGCGCATGAAAGCCAAGAACAAAAGGGCATTCCTAGCATCGGTCAATATATATGTGCAAACGATATTTCCACCATAGAGGACAAGAACTTTTGGGGCAGTCAGGCAAAAAGCGCAAAAGAAAATGAAGTACTTTCAAGGACTGCCATAGATTGGACAGATGTTCTCTAAAACGGTCATAATTTTTGTCATTCGCAGTCCATGTCGAACCAATAAGTACTCAAACAGCTCGCGGCGAGGGCGCGAATCCAAAAAAATAATCCCCGCTTGCACCAGACTGCCCGGAGTACCCTGAAATTCAGCCTTACGCAGGACTTTTTGGCCATGAAAGTCAAAGAACATCATTCGTCGCTCTTTTTAGACAAGTTTCTGAACCCATTGGCACTTCCTTTTGAAGGAAATTTGAGGGATTATGTTGCTTATAGACATTAGCCCCCCTGGTAGGGAAAAATGTACCTTTCTGCAGATGCTCTATGATCCGGGCAATCTCATTTGGCAGTAAATTGAAGAAAACCTAGCGGCTATATGCCTTATTCTCCTTGTTTTCGCCGGATGGCATGTTGTAACTCATGCGCGTGAAAGCCAAGAACAAAAGGGCATTCCTGGCATCGGTCAATATATATGTGCAAACGATATTTCCACTATAGAGGGCAAGGAATTTTGGGGCAGTCAGGCAAAAAGCGCACGAGAAAATGAAGTACTTTCAAGGACTGCCATAGATCCGACAAATGTTCACTAAAACGGTCATAATTTTTGTAATTCGGAGTCCGTGTCGGACCCATAAGTACTCAAACTGCTCACGGCGAGCGCGCGAATCCAAAAAGATACTCCCCGCTTGCGCCAGGAGGCCCGGAGTACCCTCAAATTCAGACTTAAGCAGGACTTTTTGGCCCTGAAATTCAAAGAACATCATTCGTCGCTGTTTTTCAGACAAGTTTCTGAACCCATTGGCACTTCCTTTTGAAGGAAATTCGAGACATTATGTTACTTATAGACATTAGCCCCCCTGGTAGGGACAAACGTACATTTCTGCAGATGCTCTATGATTCGGGCAATCTCATTTGGCCGTAAATTGAAGAAAATCCAGCGGCTATATGCCTTATTCTCCTTGTTTTCGCCGGATGGCATGTTGTAACTCATGCGCGTGAAAGCCAAGAACAAAAGGGCATTCCTGGCATCGGTCAATATATATGTGGAAACGATATCTTCACTATATGTGGAAACGATATCTTCACTATAGATATTTTGGGGCAGTCAGGCAAAAAGCGCACGAGAAAATAAAGTACTTTCAAGGACCGCCATAGATTGGACAGATGTTCACTAAAATGGCCATAATGTTTGTCATTAGGAGTCCGTGTCGGACCCATAAGTACTCAAACTACTCGGGGCAAGTGTGTGAATCCAAAAAGTACTCCCTGCTTGCACCAGGAGGCGCGGAGTACCCTCAAATTCAGCCTTAAGCAGGACATTCTGGACCTAAAAGTCAAAGAACATCATTCGTTGCCGTTTTTCAGACAAGATTCTTAACCCATTGGCACTTCCTTTTGAAGGAAATTCGTGAGATTATGTTGCTTATACACATTAGCCCCCGTGGTAGGGACAAATGTACCTTTTTGCAGATGCTCTATGATCTGGGCAATCTCATTTGGCAGTAAATTGAAGAAAATCCAACGGCTATATGCCTTACTCTCCTCGTTTTTGCCGCATGGCATGCTGTAACTCATGCACGTGAAAGCCAAGAACTAAAGGGCATTCCTGGCATCGGTCGATATATATGTGGAAACGATATCTCCACTATAGAGGACAAGAAATGTTGGGGCAGTTAGGCAAAAAGCGCACGAGAAAATGAAGTACTTTCAAGGACTGCCATAAAATGGACAGATGCTCACTAAGACGGTCATATTTTGTCATTAGTAGTCCGTGTAGGACCCATAAGTACTCAAACTGCTCGCGGGGAGCACACGAATCCAAAAAAATACTCCCCGCTTACGCCAGGAGGCCTGGAGTACCCTCAAATTCAGCCTTAAGCAGGACATTTTGCACCTGAAAGTCAAAGAACATCATTCGTTGCTGTTTTTCAGACATGTTTCTGAACCCATTGGCACTTCCTTCTGAAGGAAATTCGTGAGATTATGTTGGTTATAGATATTAGCCCCCGTGGTAGGGACAAACGTACCTTTCTGCAGATGCTCCATGATCCGGGCAATTTCATTTGGCCGTAAATTCAAGAAAATCCAGCGGCTATATGCCTTATTCTCCTCGTTTTTGCCTCATGGCATGGTGTAACTCATGCACGTGAAAGCCAAGAACAAAAGGGCATTCCTGGCATCGGTCAATATATATGTGGAAACGATATCTCCACTATAGAGGACAAGAAATTTTGGGGCAGTCACGCAAAAAGTGCACGAGAAAATGAACTACTTTCAAGGACTGCCATAAAATGGACGGATGCTCACTAAGACGGTCATATTTTGTCATTAGGAGTCTGTGTCGGACCCATAAGTACTCAAACTGCTCGCGACGAGCGCGCGAATCCAAAAAACATCATTCGTCGCTGTTTTTCAGACAAGTTTCTGAACCCATTGGCACTTCCTTTTGAAGGAAATTCGAGGGATTATGTTGCTTATAGAAATTAGCCCCCCAAGTAGGGACAAACGTACATTTCTACAGATGCTCTATGATCCGAGCAATCTCATTTGTCCGTAAATTGAAGAAAATCCAGCGGCTATATGCCTTATTCTCCTTGTTTTCGCCGGATGGCATGCTGTAACTCACGCGCGTGAAAGCCAAGAACAAAAGGGCATTCCCTGCATCGGTCAATATATATGTGAAACGATATTCCACTATAGAGGACAAGAAATTTTGGG